>JASDQU010374988.1:28855-53909 GCA_032191745.1 Picea mariana | reverse complement strand
GGGAGAGAAGGGTAGATGTAGGAGACAGAGAGAGGATATATAGTGGGAGGGAGGGGGGGTATGAAGACAATCAAAATAGGAAATAGGAGAACATGCATGTTCATAGAATGTGTGCACATTGCTAGAGTGTGTGTGCATTGCTAGAGTGTGTGTGCATTCCTAGAACACGTACATGCGTTCATAGGAACACATAAACATTATTTAGAATTCAATTCTTTTTGGGTGGGAATGACAACTCTAGCATATGTATATGCTGACTTGGTTGCATTAGATTTAGGTTCGGAATGAAAAACCTAGTGGTTCAATTTTCAAATAGATAGAAACCTCCATTTTCATGGATACCTCTCTACATCTCTATTTTTAATGTTATTTTTCTATAGGCTACATAAATTAGTTGGTGATAAAGCTAGAGACAGATAGAGTTGGCTTTGCAGATTCCAAAAAATACAATTTTTTTTTTTTAATTAATATTGTTTATTATTTTTAATCTATTTTTTCTTTGAATTTATCAAAATCCTAGAATACATACCTCTTTATTTATTCTATAACATTTTGCCAACTTAACTATTTCTAAAATGAGTTAAACGCTACACTCAAAGAGACCGATATCTACAATCTATAAAAAAAAAAAAAAAAATTGATAATGTAATACCCTCGTAGCCTTCACTAATGGAAGACATCATAATTTCAAGAATATATTGACTTTCATAATTTTATATATATATATATATATATAAACCGATAATATAAATTTTGAAAAAATAGACGACACTAGAACAATGGATTCTCTACAATTATGAAAGTTTTTGGAAGGAAATTCCATCTTTAAGGTATTCAACACATGCACTATCGAAGACATATACCTTATATTTTGCTAGAAAAATAACATACCATGGCTAGAAAAACTCAAATTTCACATAGTTGTTCACAATTTCTATAAATAAAAGTTGTATATTTGCAAAACTAATTCAATTCACCATGTTTATCATTTTACACCATATTCAAATTCATTGTAAAAGTAACTTGAATAATCCCTCCATGTTAACAAATTGTTGTTTTTCCATGTTTGCATTGCCACTAACGCATCATGAGAGATCATCATTAGCTTGCACATGCGCATATAATTATATGTATTTATCATATGAAAAGAATTTATAATGTATAATTAGTAACACTTATTTTGGATTTTAATTACGAAAACAAATATCAATAAAATGAGTTGGTACAAATAAATTTGATTGAGAATAACAAATCAAAACAACCAACATGTGAAATCTCAGTAAGCCCATTAAGTTATAATAGTGGTGAATGTGTTGGACCAATGGTTCAACCAATTTGACTAACCCTTGAAGCTTATTTTCCAACTATATATTTCAAACTTCAGAAATATCAACTAGCATAATAATAGATCGAGGAAATATTACATGAATAATGGGAGGGAATTTAGTTGTAAATGAAGACATATGAGGAAGTAAACATGGAAAATGGTAGTAGACCCATTAAATTACAATAGTGGTGAAGTTTTTGGACGAATGATTCAACCAATTGAGATAGCCTTTAAAACTTATTTTTCAAGTTGCACTTCAAACTTTAGAACTATCAACTAGCATAATAATAAATTTAGGAGGAGATAGCCTTTAAAACTTATTTTTCAAGCTGCACTTCAAACTTTAGAACTATCAACTAGCATAATAATAAATTTAGGAAATGCGAGAAAATTTAGCTGTAAATGAAGACATTTAAATAAGTAAACATGGTAGATTGAAACATGAATAAACATACAAAGATAAAAGTTTTGAAGAACACGCAACACTACAATGCGATTGCGCATGTACGAAGAAATCAAGTATTTCGGAGCTAATGAAGAAGAAGGGAGTCTAAAAGTCATTGAAGTGGTGAACATTTATGTCAAAGAACGTGAGAAGTTGGATTATTATGAAGTAGTGATTGTGCATATGGGAAGACATAAGTCTCATGATAGAAGGAGAAGAAGGAAGTCTAAAATTCATTGAAGTGGTGAACGTTTAGTTGGTGTTAAACGAAACTTTCTCGCTATTGCTTGAAGAAATAAAATGTCCTTTGCTCTTTTGACCTAGAATGTCTTTTTATAAAAAAATAATGGCTATTGTATGACACATGTGCCTTTGAATATTATGCTACCTAATAAACATTTGGTGATGATATTGTTCAAATGTTAATAGAAATCATTGGTGATGATATTATTTAAATGTTAATATAAATCAACATATTTTAATGTATTCATTCAACTTGTGTGCTCTATTTTATTTATAAGCAAAATACATTAACTAATAGATTTAGTTGTGATATAGGCATGAAGATTAAAAGACAAATGTTAAATTTATGAAATATAATAATTATACATTATAAAGATGATATTGGAATATTGGAATCTAATAATGATATTATTGGAAAATCATAAATTTAATTTAAACACATATTCTTACTGTATAGTTTAAATTTAATGAAATTGATTATATATATATATATATATATATATATATAATGTAAACTTAGTAATAATTTTATTTTGAATTGTAATTTGAATTATAATTAGTCTAATCACTTAAAATCGTGGTCGATCAATGTGGAGAGGTGATGTAGAAACACTTCCTACCATTAGAAGGAAGGAAAAAATAGTATTAATCAATAATTCATGTTAATCAAGGGCTATAATGATTAATGAACACACAATGACATGCACTAGAGTTATATTATTAAATCTTGGCCTTTAATTTGTGAACAATGTTAAAAAAAAAAAAAAAAAAATCATTAAATCTCTCTCACACACTATATATTTTTAATTAAAAAACTAATTAATTTGGAAGTTTTCAATATTTATACACTTCTAAATGTAATTATAAAAATGATATAAAAAATTTTCTTTTGATAAAAATAATTTTGATAAAAAATACCAAATAGAAAAAACAAACATAAAAAAATCCTAAAATGCTCACCATTTTTTAACCCCAATATGCCTTAGACCAACAATTCAAGAGATCAAGCTAACCCAAAATGTCAGCATCTAAAATTTAAGAATTTTATATATTTTCTTCACTAAGGCAATATTTAAGTACTATATATGTTAATAAATAAACTAGAAAATACTATGTGAATGATGCCAACGCATTTAGGTATAGATGAAGGAATAGAAAATACTATGTGAATGATGGAAGCACATTTAGTTGTAGATGAAGGAATATGAGGAAGTCAGCACGATACGAAACATGAATAAAAATGTAATCAAAATGTGATGGTGCAAGTGGGAAGACAATGTATTTTTGTACCATGAGGTGTTATATAGTCCACTATCACATAGATGTTGTAATATAATGTAGTTAATAGTAATTATATATTAAATAAATAAAATTAAAATAGTATTATATGTTATTTATATATTGAAAATAAAAATAAAAATAATATAGTAGGTATGTATATGTAAATTATTTTAAACATTTAAAGTATTAAATAACATCAAAGTGATTTAAGTGAAATTAATTTAATGGGGAGTAATAAAATAAGAAAATTTAATAATATAGAGATTAGAGGAGTAGAAAAATTATTTAAGGGAAATAGATATATTGAGAAACAATGAACTAGCTAAAACTTAATAATACAAGTATTGGAAGAACAACAAATTGATTTAAGGGAAATTAATATATTGAGGAGTAGCAAACTAATTTGAGTGAAATTATTTTTCTATAGAAAACGTTTTAATGCAAAAAATAGAGAAGCAATAAACTAATGTGAGGGAAATAAATGTCTTCAAGAGTATTAAATTAAAGAAAATTTAATAATATAGAGATTGAAAAAGCAACAAATTCATATATTCATGAGAAAAAAGTTGATTTGTACAAATTAATATCTTGTAGACAACCTAATAACATAGAGGTTAGAGGAGTAGCAAAGTGATTTGTATAAAATCAATTTACTAAGGAGAAGTGAACTCATGTGATAAAAAATAAGTCTAGGATAGTTACAATTCATTTCTTTCAAACAATTTAAATCATTTTAGACACTTTTGTTTCATATCATATAAGCCATTTTAGGTGTGTTTGTCTCCAATGATTTAAATAATTTTAGGCATGTTTGTTGTCCACTATTGTAAGGGATTGATTTTTAATATTTGTTTAAGTAATGGATTTCAATCCACCCTCAATTTTCCATATTAAATTTTATTTCAAAATGAATATAGACATTGACATTGTAGAAATAATATAATTAAAGCTTAATGTATATTCATCCCTAAATCAATTTGATAAAAATTTTAATATAATATAATCTAAAGATTTATGTAGGAGGTTGTGGAAAATAAATTTAAAATATATGTAGTGGGTGTTTATATGCATTATATCACCATAATAACAATGTATGCCCCACCAATGTAAAGGGATTGATTTTTAATATTTGTTTAAGTAATGGATTTCAATCCACCCTCAATTTTCCATGTTAAATTTTATTTCAAAATGAATATAGACATTGACATTGTAGAAATAATATAATTAAAGCTTAATGTATATTCATCCCTAAATCAATTTGATAAAAATTTTAATATAATATAATCTAAAGATTTATGTAGGAGGTTGTGGAAAATAAATTTAAAATATATGTAGTGGGTGTTTATATGCATTATATCACCATAATAACAATGTATGCCCCACCAATGTAAACCTTCTATATATGCATAATATCTGTGTGGTATTGACAAGTAGGAAGTCATTGTTAACATTGCACGAACATGTTTGGAATATTCCTGTGATAGAATATAGAAATACATTCAATAATTATATGCCCCTATCAAGACGGAAGAAGCCCATGCCATTAATACTTTGATGAATATGCCCATGATCATCCATATTTCCTTTCCATTTCTCTAATTGTTTATTGCATTGATTTCAATGGTGACACTGTGCAAAATGATTTAATGAATTGATTAAGAAATTTTTAAAGGAGAAATATAAAAACTAATATTATCCATAACCCCAAATTAACATTGGAAAAAACAGAAAGTAACAAAGAACACATCTTTCAATAGTTTCTAGGCATGGTAGGAAGAAGATAGCCATCCTAATACAAATGATCAGAACTAAGAACTTGGAAATAATATAACAGAAAAATACATGAAATGAAAATATGACTCTGTAAACTAGACTAGATAGTCGACTCAAAAAGAAATAACAACGATTGATATTTAAATTTATCCACAATGTGAAGTGGCCCTAGAAAAACTTATGTTGTATATGTGTTTGACAATGTTTTGTGCTTCAAACAATAGTGAAGTTAAATAATACAAAGGATTGAGATATGGATTAATTGAATCAAATATCTATTTTACAAGATGACATTTGACAACTGCAAACTTTGTTTGTTGGGGATACTTCTAGAGGTACACTAATTATTTGAAATGTAAGTGTATGGGATGAGAGGAGTGCTTGGAAGCGAACATATTAATGAATTAGAACATGAAATTCAAATACATATAGATACATTTGGTTTGATACCATGTATGAGGTGAAAGAGTCGCATCTAAGAGAAACATCTACTAGATGACCTATATAAATATTTATATGATTAATGTGATGAAATTACTAAATGTATGTTAAAGGGGTTAAACAATAACTTAGATTTTCATGGTAGTATTACCTTTAACTTGAGAGAGAATGAGGGATGCAATGTACATCTCCAATTTGTGACATTTATGTGCAGATCACCCATGTGAGATGTAACATGCTTAGTCCATTAATCCTCAAGTGAAGATGCCCATGACCACCTAGCTTTATTTTCCATTACTCTTCTTGATAAGTGAATTTATTTTAGTAATGATATAGTGGAAAATGATTCAATGCATTGATTTAATAAATGATGAAAGGAGAAATCTAAAACCTAAAAACCTACTACAAGGTGTATATTGAAGATGTAAAATGGATAAAATTGATAGTGCATCAATTGTAGAGTTTATACAATAGATATTATCATTAATTTCAATGTTTTTACAATAGACTAAGATGTTTGTTGCATTACTCTTAGTATAGTGCATTGATTTCAGTGTTTATACAATGGAGAAAATTGATTTTAGTGCATTGGTTTCAATGCTTTGTGAATTGATTTTATTACATTGCATAGACTTTAGTGTTCATAAATTCAATCACTTTAATTTAAGTTATTTTCTACATCGCTCTTACTATAGTGCATTGATTTCATTGTTTGTATAACAAATAAAATCTATAACGTCCCCGACCATCCATGCCGGGCCACGCTACGCCAGAGAACTCTTGCTGTTCTCTCTACGAAACATACTGTAACATACTTGGTATCCAACTGAGCTATGATACATAAATGTTTCTTTGAAGGATTGCATGCAAATAAGATACATACACACAGAACTCTTGCGGAAGCTTTACATGTAAAACGTAAACAGAAAAATACATTTTGTAAATACATGGATTCATAATAGTAAACATAGACATGCAGCATATACAGGAAATACCCATAAACATACAGACAAATATAATCACGCATAGGATAAACCCATAAAAATAAACACGTAAATAAAAATGCAACGTGTAAATTTATCACACAATAGACACTTATCTTTGTGATAATATCACCAACTACGTGTAGACCTTCCACGAACCTCCCAGCCTTAGACCACACCGTTCATCACTCTCAACAGTGAGTCAGCCCCGAGCCGGGACTAAACTCCACCCGGGTAAAGGGATTCCTAACCAAGCTAAAGGCTCATGTACAATAGGAAATATTCTGTCTCAGGTGCCAACTCAACTAACAGCTTACAGTCCCTCATTCCCCACATGCCTGTCCCACCCAAGAAGTGTGAATAGGTGTGAATACTCATGGATGATTGACTAGATGGATGAATGATGGAAAGATCATAGGAAATGAACTAAGTCCCAAAAATATGTATGCATGTCCCCAACTTGAGACTTGTCATGTTGGGAGCTACTTTGGCCAACTTGTACCCAACTTTAGAACTTAGGATAAAATAATTATCCATACTTTATTATTTAAATAAATATTATAATATTCCTTTTTGGCTTAATCTCCCTATCTTAGCCCCTTTCCTTAACTTAGCCCCTCCCTTTCCCTAACTAGTGGAGTTTAGTCCCGCATCTCTTTTATCGTGGTCGGTATGTGCGCAACGATGTATTTTATATTAATTATGGGACATATACAAAAATAGGCGCACTGGCCTTTAATATCTAGGATCTTTGGCCTAATCAAAGCATAAGCATCCTAGATTATAATAACTAGCTCACTAGCCTATAAAACATAGCATATACACAAAGGCTTGCTGGCCTCATAGTTGTGCACACGTAAGATGCTGCATGCGGTGTCCTAGAATGTGCAACTTCCTCATTTTAATATGCAGTACATGCACCCATTATGCCATGAAATGTGCATATAAAATGATGTCATATGAATTACCAGCTTAAGTACATTTGTATTGACATTTACAAATGGGTTCGGCCTTATGGATATTACAATCCCCTCCCCTTATTTATGCACTATCCTCAGTGCATCATGTACCCATGCACAACAAAATTTAAAAAAAACTCAAAAAGATTCGGGTATTCTGCCCGCATTGCATCCTCATGCTCCCAAGTAGCATCCTCGGGACCGTACCAGGTCCATTGGACCTTTACAAGACCTATGGCTCGATTCCGGAGCTGTTTGATTTTCCGGTCCAGAATGCGTACCAGATGCACCTAGAAAGCGCCTTCTTACTCCACCTGAATCACATTCCAATCAATAACATGATTAACATCAGGTATATATTTCTTGAGCATATATACATGGAATCCATTATGAACAAAGATAGATGTAGGAAATGCAATCATATAAGCAACTGGACCAATCCTCTCTAGGATTTCAAATGGCCCACAATAGCGAGTTGCCAACTTTAAACAGTTTCCCAACTTCAGGGAACTTCTGTTGGCTTTCACTTTCAAGAACACATGGTCACCCACTTTAAATTCCCTGTGAGTTCTGCCCTTATCAACATAGCTTTTCTGCTTGTTCTGGGCAACCTTTAAAGTTTTCTTTATTTTTATCATTTTCTCCTCCATTTCCCTGAGCAAATCTGGCCCAATCATTGCTCTGTCTACTAGGTTATCCCAGCTTGCTGGTGTGTTGCACTTTCTGCCATAGAGTGCCTCAAATGGGCTTATCTTTAGAGATACTTGGTACCCATTGTTATAATCAAATTCTACCAAGTATAGGTAGTCTTACCATTTTGATGGTTTATCCATCACATACATCCTCAACATATCTTCAATCACTTGATTTACTCTCTCTGTTTGTCCATCTGATTTTGGATGATAAGCTATGCTAAAATTCAAATTTGTTCCAAATCCATTAAATAATCCTTTCCAAAATTTTGAGGTAAATTTTGGATCTCTGTCAGACAAAATTGTCTTGGGTATGCCATGTAATCTAGAAATTTCTTTCATATAAACATCAACAATGTTGGTTTCCTTGTGAGTGAGCTTAACTGGAATAAAATGGGTAGCTTTAGTAAGCTTATCTACCACTACCATGATAGAATCATGTTGTTTGGTTGTTCTGGGCAGTTTGATGATGAAATCCATGGTTAAAACTTCCCATTTCCACTCAGGAATGGGTAATGAATGTAGCAAACCAGCTGGGTGTCTATGATCAACCTTTACCTTTTGACATTCCAAACATCTGGAAATAAAATCAACAACCTCTTTCTTCATGCCTGGCCAATAATATTGCCTTTTGACAACTGCAATAGTTTTCTGATATCCTAGGTGCCCAACATAAGGCACATTATGCATTTCTCTCAATATCATATTTTTCAACTCCTGAGAATTTGGTACACAAATTCTTCCCCTGTACCTGAGAATTTAGTCATTATCTAGCTTGTAATCTTCAATTTTCTACTGCAAAAGACCTTGCTGTAATTTTGCCACTAATTCCTTGTAATGCAAATCTAATTTGGCAGCCTCTGTAATTCTGTCTTTCAAATATGATTGGTACATGATAATGGTTGTAGCATGCAATTCATCTACTCTTCTTCTGAGTGCATCAGCCACTTTGTTCTCTTTTCCCTTGATATGCTTTATATCAAAGTCATATTCACTTAGAAATTCTAAGCATCTAGTTTTCCTAGCATTTAGAGTTGGCTGATCAAATAAAAATTTCAGACCATTACTGTCTGTTCTCAGCTCAAACCTCTTACGCATGAGGTAGTATCTCCATTTCCTCAAGGCATGCACTATGGCTTCCAACTCCAAATCATGAGTGGAATAATGTATTTCATGCTCTTTTAACTTCCTTGATTCATAACATATCACCAATCCATTTTGACTGAGGACTCCACCAAGTCCTTCTTTACATGCATCTGTGCATACAATGAAGTCTTCATTTGGGTCTGCAATCCTTAGTATTGGAGCACTTGTTAACAATTGTTTCAAGTGTTGGAAACTCTTTTCACAATCCAATGTCCACTAAAACTTCACACCCTTTCTTTGCAAGGAAGTGATTGGGTGTGACATCTTTGAGAATCCTTCAATAAATCTCCAGTAGTAGCCTGCAAGGCCCATGAATGATCTAACCTCTATCACATTCTTTGGAGCTGACCATTCTCTAATGGCTTCTATCTTCTCAGGATCCACTGCTATCCCATCCTTTGAAATGTTGTGCCCCAAATAATGAATTTGCTTTCGATAAAATGAGCACTTGCTCAATTTGACATACAAATGATGGTCCCTTAATACTTGCAACACCATCCTCAAATGATTCTCATGCTCTTCTTCTGACTTGGAATATATAAGAATTTCATCCAAAATGACAATGACAAACTTGTCTAAATATTCTCGGAAAACACCATTCATTAAGCACATGAAAACAATTGGTGCATTTGACAACCCAAATGGCACCACTGTGAACTCATAATGACCACACCTTGTCCTGAAGGCGGTCTTGTTGATGTCTTCCTCTTTAATCCTTACCTGATGGTATCCTAACCTGAGATCTATCTTCGAAAATATCTTTGCATCCTTCAATTGATCAAAAATATCATCAATCCTTGGCAGAGGATACTTGTTCTTAACAACCACTTTATTCAACTGTCTGAAATCAATGTACAATCTTAATGTTCCATATTTCTTCTTCACAAACAAGACTAGGGCACCCCAAGGTGACACACTTGGGCATATATACCCCTTCTTCAGAAGTTCTTCAAGCTGCATTTGCAACTCCTTCAACTCTGGTGTAATCATTTTGTAAGGAGTCTTTGACACTGGAGCTGCTCCATGCATTAGATTTATAGAAAAATCAATATCTCTTTTTGAGGGTAGTCCTGGTACTTCCCTGAACACATCTTCAAACTCTTTTAGGACTGCGTAATCTTCCAAATTTGGCACCTTATCTTTAGGTGTCTCCTCCATATGAGCTGCAAATATTTGACACCCTTTCCTGTAACATTTCTTCAGCTGCAATGCTGAAATCTCTCTGATGGTTACTGCTATGGGAATTCCTTGCACTTTTCCTAGGCTCCCTTCCTCATCCAAGTAAGTAAATGCCTTGTTATGATAGTTCAGGATAGCATGACGCTGGTCCAACCAATCCATCCCAATTAGACATTCATAGGAACCTAAAGGCAAGATGTTCAAATCTTCCCTTGTGTTCAGTCCATTCATGTCCATAAGACATGACTTAACCGTCTCATTAACTTTTATTTGATCTCCTGTAGCCAGCTGCACCAACCAAGATTTCCCATGCTTTCTTCTTGGAAAATGCAAACTTTCCACCACCTTAGGATCTATATAACTATGTCTAGCTCCTGAATCAATTAAAATAGTAATGGTTTTGTTGTTGATCATACCTTCCACTTCAATCATATTTGATTAATACTTTGCTTGCTTGTTGTCCAGGGCTGCATAGATCCTTGGCACATTTTTGCCTATGTCCTCTATTGTTTCATCTTGTTGTACATTGTGAACAATTATCCCTTTTTCACCTCTGTGAGGACAATCTCTGAACATATGATCTCCTTTATAACCCCAAGATTGAATAGGTGGTTGCCTTGGCCTTTGACCCCATGTTTTAATCGTTCTAGGCTCTCTATGATTTTGTTGTCCCTATGGATTATTTCTGAAGAATGGTTGCTTAGACCCCTTCTTCCTCTGATCCACCTTGAATTTATTTTTGTCTTCCCAAGCTTTTTGGAAATTTTGCCTTGACTTTTACTGATCATAAATGCATTTAGATTTCCTTATGGTCTCCTCCAATGTTTTGGGATCATCATACTGTATTTTGTCACTAATGAAGGATGGAAATCCACTCAAATACCTCTCACTCTTAACTATCTCATCCTTGATGAAAGAGACATACTTCATCAGTTCTAAAAACCTTCTTTCATATTCATCAATGGTCATACTCCCAAGTTTGAGCTCAAAGAACTCTTTCATTTTCTTGTCATAGTATCTCTTACTCAAGTATTTATTCTCGAAATACTTCTTGAATTCCCTCCAAGTGACACTTTTCTCCTTGATGTGCTGCACCTACACAAGATGATCCCACCACATGGATTCCTTTCCCTTGAGTTGATAGATAACAATTCTACCTTCTACATGAGAAGAATAATTATGCAATTGAAAATACTTTCTCATGCCCAACAACCATGTTTCTGCATCTTCATCCTTCTTGTGCTCACCATCAAATGTAGGAGGTTTGATTTTGTTCATTTCTCCTTGTAGCTCATCCACCCTAGACTTCTTGTGCTTCCTGACAAGGGATGGAATTGATTTTTTGTGTTCTCTCTTATTGGAATACCTCGTGGAGTGATGGTGATGTCTGCTAACACTTCTTGCTCTTCTTTTCTCATCAGAAGGTCTGTGACTTCCTGATTTGCTTGAGCAACTCTCCTTATCCAATTTCTTTTCTATTCCATTCAAGGTCTCCAATAAATTCATGTTGAAGTCATCCTTCTGCTCCTTGGCTCTCATAAGTCTTTCATTATCATCTTTATGGATTTGGAAATCCCTCTAAAAATTCTTAATGGTCTCTACAATATTCACGTTTTCATCCCTTCCTTCTCCATGACCATTAGAGTTTGTTTGTTCCTTCAATGCCCAAATGGACATTCGTTCCTCTGCTTTGATCTTCTTGGCTATAAGTCCCTTGTGCCTCTTCCATTACTATGGAATCTATGTTGATTCTGATCTGATCTAGTTGTTGTTAACTCTGCAAAATGTCCAGCCAACAAATCTTTGTCAGGCTAACTGTTTCAACAATTCATGAAAATTATGAACCATTTTGGTTCAATAATATATCATAATCCATTCTTTCGATTGCTCGAAACATTGAATTCCTTGATCAATTTTCTAGGTGACTAATTATAATATTCTATCGAAGACCTTTCCAACGTCTTCTCACATGCTCAATTCTGAGTGTGGAGCAGAAAGTTATGGTCATTTGAAACTTTCTCATTAATTTTCTGTTCATTTTTCAACTTGACGCAACTCTACACTATAATTATGCATTTTCTCACCTAATACATTGAAATTTTCGTATGATCTCAATTGGGTTTCTTCATAAACATATTATGGACATTCTGTCCAAATTTCACCTCATTATGGTTCTGGGCTGCTAGTTACAGCCTGTTAAATTTTTAGGCCAATTTGTGTTTTTGGCCTGGAATGCTACAGGTACATTCTTTTCCATATTAAACACTTTTAGCATGCCCAAAAAGTTAATTCAGATCTGGGAATGCATTCTATGGCTCAATATCTTTCCATTGACTTGTCCTGTGTGTCATTTGGATTAAAGAGCATAAAGTTATGGCTCTTTGAAGCTAGTTGGGTCTTATAATTTACCCTTCAATGTTTGTGCTGTAACTTTATCATAAAAGATATGTTTGACGAACAATTTACACCATTAGAAATCTCTCTCCGAGTTCTTTTATTTTAGATGCAGAGACAGAGTGTACCTTCAGTACACCTCTGTCTCATGGTTTTTGATTTGCTAAAAACGCTCTTAAGGCCCTCAAAAACGCCCTGCAAAAAGATGGCATTCAAATGATATAAAATGTCATAGTAAATCATGGGTTTTCTGCTGTTATTCGTCCTCCAAATGACTCCGTGCACATAAATTTCAACCTGTACACTCATATTTGTTGTGTACATCAACACTGCATGATAAATCGTGCTCCGTGCACCTATAACCACTGTGCATCACCTCTCTGTTGTGCCAATAACTTGCGCGCACTACTTTTGTGTCACGCGCCAATATCCATCACGCGCAGTTTTTTTTGCACTGCACGCTAATATCCACCACGCAACGTTTTTGTACCATGCACTGATATTCCATGCGCATTTCGCTCGACGCACTGCACCCTGCCAAAGTTTAGTACGCCCCCACTGTGCACCAATACTCTGCTCGCACCATTAACTAAACTGTGGTGTAACAACATATAACCACATTGTGTGCCTACCAACCAAACTCCTACGCACTCTGCCAATACTGTGTACACCATGCACGCCATTATTATGTGTGCGCACACTGCGCAAAGCTGAATTTAGTGCGCGTACCCGCACACCAACATTTTTCCGTGCGGCGCCAAAATTTAGCGTGCGCACCAACATGCCAATATCTTGTCACACAGTGCCGAATTTTACCTATCACGAGATTTTTATTGTGCATCATGCATTTTTAGTGTGCCCACCTGTGCACATTCATTTTTATGCACATCAATTCCTTGTGAATTTTGCTGCAGAAATTGGGGCTTTTGCTTAACTATTTTTTTTTTCCCCAATTTACCATAGACATTCTGCAAGTATGAAATTTATTCAATTTCACCCCGATAACACCCGTTCAACTTCTACAACAACAAATCACTGTGGGTTGACATTTATTGAATGAATTTACCCAAAAATTAGTCACGAATTGAGAATTTTATTTATTAATCTCTCTCCATCTGTCATGGCTACACTGTAACTTCAAATTCGACCAATTCCAGGTACGAATTTGTTAAAACAGATATTAAATCAGTAATATCTCATCACATGGTTGAATTTCTCCATTTTCTCATGAATTTAACAATAGGAATTGGGGATTTTCCAAATTCCACGTCGTTGCTTCCAAAATTTACCATGGATGCTCTACAACTCAAAATTTGTCTTGTTTGAAATAAATCTTCTATGAATATTCGCTTCAACTGAACTTTCTCAGCCCATCCAGGCTCAATGATGAAAACTAAAGCTCTGATACCAATTTGTAACATCCCCGACCATCCATGCCGGGCCACGCTATGTAAGAGAACTCTTACTGTTCTCTCTGCAGAACATACTGTAACATACCCAATATCCAACTGAGCTATGATACATAAATTTTTATTTGAAGGATTGCATGCAAATAAGATACATACACACAGAACTCTTGCAGAAGCTTTACATGTAAAATGTAAACAAACAAATACATTTCGTAAATACATGGATTCATAACAGTAAACATAGACATGCATCATATACATAAAATACCCATAAACATACAGACAGATATAATCACGCATAGGATAAACCCATAAAAATAAACACGTAAATAACAATGCAACATGTAAATTTATCACACAATTGACACTTATCTTTGTGAGAATATCACCAACTGCGTGTAGACCTTCCACAAGCCTCCTAGCCTTAGACCACACTATTCATCACTCTCAACAGTGAGTCACCCCGGAGTTGGGACTAAACTCCACTCAGGTAAAGGGATTCATAACCAAGCTAAAGGATCATGGAAAACAGGAAAGACTCTATCTCAAGTGCCAACTCAACTAACAACCTACAATCCCTCATTCCCTACATGCTTCTCCCACCCAAGAAGTGTGCCCCTTCTCTACTCAACAGTCCTTCGACTGCTCCACTTCCTTTCCGAGCTTCAGCAATAGGATGGACATGAAGTCTCAGAGAACTGTAGCTGCAATTCAACACCTTCGAGAAATCAATCCCCAACAATTCTCTCACCTAGAGAATTTCTCATGGGCCTCACAACCCGCCTCTTCAGTCTAGCTCCCACGCTAACAAGTTACACAAGCTCAAAGATGGCTATGGATACAGGTTTAGGTACAGTTATGAAAATACGAAGGATAGCTCAATGGGTGTGAATACTCATGGATGATTGACTGGATGGATGAATGATGGAAGGAGTGATGGAAAGATCATAGGAAATGAACTAAGTCCCAACAATATGTATGCATGTCCCCAACTTGAGACTTGTCATGTTGGGAGCTACTTTGGCCCACTTGTACTCAACTTTAGAACTTAGGACAAAATAATTATCCATACTTTATGATTTAAAGAAATATTAATATAATATTCCTTTTTGGCTTAAGATCCCTATCTTAGCCCCTTTCCTTAGCTTAGCCCTTCCCTTTCCCTAACTAGTGGAGTTTAGTCCCACATCTCTTTTATCGTGGTCAGTATGCGCGTAACGATGTATTTTATATTAATTATGGGACATATACAAAAATAGGCGCACTGGCCTTTAACATCTAGTCTCTTCGGCCTAATCAAAACATAAGCATCCTAGATTATAATAACTGGCTCACTAGCCTATAAAACATAGCATATACACAAAGGCTTGCTGGCCTCACAATCGTGCACACTTAGGATGCTGCGTGCGGTGTCCTAGAATGTGCAACTTCCTCATTTTAATGCATAGTACATGTGCCCATTATGCCATGAAATGTGCATATAAAATGATGTCATACAACTCACCAACTTAAGTGCATTTGTATTTACATTTACAATTGGGTTCGGCCTTAGGGATATTGCAATCCCCTCCCCTTATTTATGCACTGTCCTGAGTGCATCATGTACCCATGTACAACAAAATTTCAAAAATCCTCAAAAAGATGCAGGTATTCTACCCGCATTGCATCCTCAGGACCGTACCAGGTCCATTGGACCTTTACAATACCCGTGGCTCAATTCCGAAGCTGTTTGATTTTCCGATCCATAATGCATACCAGATGCACATGGAAAGTGCCTTCTTGCTCCACCTGCATCACATTCCAATCAATAACATGATTAGCATCAGGTATATATTTCTTGAGCAAAGATACATGGAATAAATTATGAACAAACATAGATGCAGGAAATGCAATCATATAAACAACTGGACCAATCCTCTCTAGGATTTCAAATGGCCCACAATAGCGAGTTGCCAACTTTGAACAGTTTCCCAACTTCAGGGAACTTCTGTTGGCTTTCACTTTCAAGAACACATGGTCACCCACATTGAATTCCCTATGAGTTCTACCTTTATCAACATATCTTTTCTGCCTGTTCTGGGCAACCTTTAAATTTTTCTTTATTTTTATCATTTGCTCCTCCATTTCCCTGAGAAAATCTGGCCCAATCATTGCTCTATCTGCTGGGTTATCCCATCTTACTGGTGTGTTGCACTTTCTTCCATAGAGTGCCTCAAATGGGCTCATCTTTAGAGATGCTTGGTACCCATTGTTATAATCAAACTCTACCAAGTATAGGTAGTATTCCCATTTTGATGGTTTATCCATCACATACATCCTCAACATATCTTCAATCACTTGATTTACTCTCTCTGTTTGTCCATCTGATTTTGGATGATAAGCTATGCTAAAATTCAAATTTGTTCCAAATCCATTAAATAATCCTTTCCAAAATTTTGAGGTAAATTTTGGATCTCTGTCAGACACAATTGTCTTGGGTATGCCATGTAATCTAGCAATTTCTTTCATATAAACATCAACAATGTTGGTTACCTTGTGAGTGAGATTAACTGGAATAAAATGGGCATCTTTAGTAAGCTTATCCACCACTACCATGATAGAATCATGTTGCTTGGTTGTTCTGGGCAGTTTGATGATGAAATCCATGGTTAAAACTTCCCATTTCCACTCAGGAATGGGTAATGGTTGTAGCAAACTAGTTGGGTGTCTATTCTTAGCCTTTACCTTTTGACATTCCAAACATCTGGCAATAAAATCAACAACCTCTTTCTTCATGCCTGGACAATAATATTGGCTTTTGACAGCTGCAATAGTTTTTTGATATCCTAGGTTCCCAACATAAGGCACATTATGTGTTTCTCTCAATATCAGATTTTTCAACTCGTGAGAATTTGGTACATAAATTCTGCCCCTGTACATGAGAATTTCGTCATTATCTAGCTTGTAATATTCAATTTTCTGCTGCAAAATACCTTGCTGTAATTTTGCCACTAATTCCTTGTAATGCAAATCTAATTTGGCAGCCTCTGTAATTATGTCTTTCAAATCTGATTGGTACATGATAATGGTTGTAGCATGCAATTCATGTACTCTCCTTCTGAGTGCATCAACCACTTTGTTCTCTTTTCCCTTGATATGCTTTATATCAAAGTCATGTTCACTTAGAAATTCTAACCATCTGGTTTGGCTAGCATTTAGAGTTGGCTGATCAAATAAAAATTTCAGATCATTATGGTCTGTTCTCAACTCAAACCTCTTCCCCATGAGGTAGTATCTCCATTTCCTCAAGGAATGCACTATGGCTACCAACTCCAAATCATGAGTGGAATAATGTATTTCATGCTCTTTTAACTTCCTTGATTCATAACATATCACCAATCCATTTTAACTGAGGACTCCACCAAGTCCTTCTTTACATGCATCTGTGCATACAATAAAGTCTTCATTTGGGTCTGCAATCCTTGGTATTGGAGCACTTGTTAACAATTGTTTCAAGTGTTGGAAACTCTTTTCACAATCCAATGTCCACTAAAACTTCACACCCTTTCTTTGCAAGGAAGTGATTGGCTGTGACATCTTTGAGAATCCTTCAATAAATATCCTATAGTAGCTTGCAAGGCCCATGAATTATCTGACCTCTGTCACATTCTTTGGAGCTGACCATTCTCTAATGGCTTCTATCTTCTCAGGATCCACTGCTATCCCATCCTTTGAAATGATGTGCCCCAAATAATGAATTTTCTTTTGATAAAATGAGCACTTGCTCAATTTGGCATACAACTGATGCTCCCTTAATACTTGAAACACCATCCTCAAATGATTCTCATGTTCTTCTTTTGACTTGGAATATATAAGAATTGTATCCAAAAAGACAATGACAAACTTGTCTAAATATTCTCGGAAAACACCATTCATTAAGCACATGAAAACAACTAGTGCATTTGACAACCCAAATGGCACCACTGTGAACTCATAATGACCATACCTTGTCTTGAAGGTGGTCTTGCTGATGTCTTCCTTTTTAATCCCTACCTGATGGTATCTTGACCTGAGATCTATCTTCGAAAAGATCTTTGCATCCTTCAATTGATCAAAAAGATCATCAATCCTTGGTAGAGGATATTTGTTCTTAACAACCACTTTATTCAACTGTTTGAAATAAATGCACAATCTTAATGTTCCATATTTCTTATTCATGAAAAAGACTGGGGCACCCCAAGGTGACACACTTCGACGTATATACCCCTTCTTTAGAAGTTCTTCAAGATGCATTTGCAACTCCTTCAACTCTGGTGTACTCATTCTGTAAGGAGTCCTCGAGACTGGAGCTGCTCCATGCGTTAGATTTATAGAAAAATCAATATCTCTCTTTGGGGGTAGTCCCGGTACTTCCCTGAACACATCTTCAAACTCTTTTAGGACTGCATAATCTTCCAAATTTGGCACCTTATCTTTAGGTGTCTGCTCGATATGAGCTACAAATATTTGACACCCTTTCCTATAACATTTCTTCAGCTGCAATGTTGAAATCTCTTTGATGGTTACTGCCCTGGGAATTCCCTTCACTTTTCCTAGGTTCCCTTCCTCATCCAAGCAAGTAAATGCCTTGCTATGATAGTCCAGCATAGCATGATGTTGGTCCAACCAATCCATCCTAATTAGACATTCATAGGAACCTAAAGGCAAGATGTTCAAATCTACCCTGGTGTTTAGTCCATTCATGTCCATAAGACACGACTTAACCATCTCATTAACTTTTATTTTATCTCCTATAGCCAGCTGCACCAACCAAGATTTCCCATGCTTTCTTCTTGGAAAATGAAAACTTTCCACCACCTTAAGATCTATATAACTATGTCTAGCTTCTGAATCAATTAAAATAGTAATGGTTTGGTTGTTGATCATACCTTCCACTTCAATCATATTTGATTGATACTCTGCTTACTTGTTGTCTGGGGCTGCATAGATCCTTGGCACATTTCTGCCCATGTCCTCCATTGTTTCATCTTGTTGTATATTGTGAATAGTTCTCCCTTTTTCACCTCTGTGAGGACAATCTCTGAACATATGATCTCCTTTATAACCCCAAGATTGAATAGGTGGTTTCCTTGGCCTTTGACCCCATGTTTTAGTCGTTCTAGGCTCTCTAGGATTTTGTTGTCCCTGTGGATTATTTATGAAGAATGGTGGCTTAGACCCCTTCTTCCTCTGATCCACCTTGAATTTATTTTTGTCTTTCCAAGATTTTTGGAAATTTGGCCTTGATTTTTACTGATCACAAAGGCATTTAGATTACCTTATGGTCTCCTCTAATGTCTTGGGATCATCATACTATATTTTGTCACCGATGAAGGATGGAAATCCACTCAAATACCTCTCACTCTTAACTGTCTCATCTTTGATGAAAGAGACATACTTCAGCAGTTCTAAAAACCTTCTTTCATATCCATCAATGGTCATACTCCCAAGTTTGAGCTCAGAGAAATCTTTCATTTTCTTGTCATGGTATCTCTTACTCAAGTATTTCTTCTCGAAATACTTCTTGAATTCCCTCCAAGTAACACTTTTCTCCTTGATGTGTTGCACCTACACAAGTTGATCCCTCCACATGGATGCCTTTCCCTTGAGTTGATAGATAACAATTCTACCTTTTACATGAGAAGAATAATTATGCAATTGAAAATACTTTCTCATGCCCAACAACCATGTGTCTACATCGTCATCCTTCTTGTGCTCACCATCAACTATAGGAGGTTTGATTTTGTTCATTTCTCCTTGTAGCTCATCCACCCCAGACCTCTTGTCCTTCATGACAAGGGATGGACTTGATTTTTTGTTACTCTCTTATTGGAATGCCTCGTGGAGTGATGGTGATGTCTACTAACACTTCTTTCTCTTCTTTTCTCATCAGAAGGTCTGCAACTTCCTGATTTGCTTGAGCCACTCTCCTTATCCAATTTATTTTCTATTCCATTCAAGCTCTCTAATAACTTCATGTTGAAGTCATCATTCTGCTCCTTGGCTCTCATAAGTCTTTCATTACCATCTTTATGGCTATGGAAATCCCTCTACAAATTCTTAATGGTCTCTACCATATTCATGTTTTCATCCCTTCCTTCTCCATGACCATTAGAGTTTGTTCCTTCAATGCCCAAATAGACACTCATTCCTCTGCTTTCATCTTCTTGGCTATAAGTCCCCTGCGCCTCTTCCATTATTATGGACTCTGTGTTGATTCTGATCTGATCTAGTTGTTGTTAACTCTACAAAATGTGAAGCCAACAAATCTTTGTCAGGCTAACTGTTTCAACAATTCATGAAAATTATGAACCATTTTGGTTCGATAATATATCATAATCCATTCTTCTAATTGTCCGAAACATTGAATTCCCTGATCAATTTTCTGGGTGAATAATTATATTCTTCTGTCCAAGACCTTTCCAACGCCTTCTCACATGCTCAATTCCGAGTCCGGAGAAAAAAGTTATGGTCATTTGAAATATTCTCATTAATTTTTTGTTCATTTTTCAACTTGGCACAATTCTGCACTGTAATTATTCATTTTCTCACCTACTACATTGAAATTTTCGTATGATCAAAATTGGGTTTCTTCATAAACATAATATGGACATTCTGTCCAAGTTTCACCTCATTCTGGGTTCTGGGCTACTAGTTACAGCCTGCTGAAGTTTCAGGCCAATTTGTGTTTTTGGTTTGGAATGCTATAGGTAAATTCTTTTCCATATTAAACACTTTTAGCATGCCCAAAAAGTTAATTCAGATCTGGGAATGTATTCTATGGCTCAATAGCTTTCCATTGACTTCTCCTGTGTCTCATTTGGATTATGGAGTAGAAAGTTATGGCTCTTTGAAGCTAGTTGGGTCTTATAATTTACCCTTCACTGTTTGTGCTGTAACTTTCTCATAAAAGCTCTGTTTGATGGACAATTTACACCATTAGAAATCTCTCCGAGTTCTTTTATTTTAGCTGCAAAGATAGAGTGTAGCTTCAGTATACCTTTGTCTCATGGTTTTTGATTTGCTAAAAACGCTCTTAAGGCCCTCAAAAACGCACTGCAAAAAGATGACGTTCAAATGATATAAAATGTCACAGTAAATCACTGTTTTTTTGTTTTTATTCATCCTCCAAACAACTCTGCACGCATAAATTTCAACCTGTACACTCATATTTTCTGTGTATAGCAACACCGCAAGATAAATCGTGCTCTGTGCACCTATAACCATTGTGCATCACCTCTCTATTGCACCAATAACTTGCGTGCACTACTTTTGTGTCGCGTGCCAATATCCATCGCGTGCAATTTTTTTTGTACCATGTGTTAATATTCCGTGCACATTTCAGTTGACGTGATGCACCCTGCCAAAGTTTAGTATGCCCCCACCGCGTACCAATACTCTGCTCGCAGCATTAACTAAACTGTGGTGTAACAACATATAACCGCATTGCGCGCCTACCAACCAAACTCCTATGCACTTTGCCAATACTGTGTACACCACGCACGCCATTATTATGTGTGCACACACCGCCCAAAGATGAATTTAGTGCGCATACCTGCACACCAACATTTTTTTGTGCGGTGCAAAAATTTAGCGCGCGCACCAGCACGCCAATATCTTGTCGCGCAGTGCCGAATTTTACCTATCAAAATCTTTTCATTGTGCATCATGCATTTTTAGTGCGCCCACCTGTGCACATTCATTTTTATGCGCATCAATTCCTTGTGAATTCCGCTGCAGAAATTGGGGCTTTTGCTTAACTTTTTTTTTTTCCCCAATTTACCATAGACATTCTGCAACTATGAAATTTATTCAATTTCACCCCAATAACACCCGTTCATCTTCTGCAACAACAAATCGTTGTGGGTTGACATTTCTGGAACAAATTTACCCAAAAATCAGTCACAAATTGAGAATTTTACTTATTAATCTCTCTCCATCTGTCATGGCTACACTGTAACTTTAAATTCGACCAATTCCAGGTACGAATTTGTTAAAACAGATATTAATTCGGTAATATCTCATCACATGGTTGAATTTCTCCATTTTCTCACAAATTTAATGACAAGAATTGGGGCTTTTCCAAATTCCATGTCGTTGCTTCCAAAATTTACCATGGATGCTCTACAACTCGAAATTTGTCCTGTTCGAAATAAATCTTCTGTGAATATTAGCTTCAACTGAACTTGCTCGGCCCATCCAGGCTCAGTGATGAACACTGAAGCTCTGATACCAATTTGTAACGTTCCCGACCATCCATGCTAGGCCACGCTATGCAAGAGAACTCTTACTGTTCTCTCTGTGGAACATACTGTAACATACCCAATATCCAACTGAGCTATGATACATAAATTTTTCTTTAAAGGACTGCATGCAAATAAGATACATACACACAGAACTCTTACGGAAGCTTTACATGTAAAACGTAAACAGGCAAATACATTTCGTAAATACATGGATTCATAATAGTAAACATAGACATGCAACATATACAAAAAATACCCATAAACATACAGACATACATAATCACGCATAGGATAAACCCATAAAAATGAACACGTAAATAACAATGCATCATGTAAATTTATCACACAATTGACACTTATCTTTGTGAGAATATCACCAACTACGTGCAGACCTTCTATGAACCTCCCAACCTTAGACCACACTGTTCATCACTCTCAACAATGAGTCACCCCCGAGCTGGGACTAAACTCCACTTTGGTAAAGGGATTCCTAACCACGCTAAAGGCTCATGGACAACAAGAAAGACTCTGTCTTAGGTGCCAACTCAACTAACAACCTACAATCTCTCATTCCCCACAAGCCTATCCCATCCAGGAAGTGTGCCCTTTCTCTGCTCAACAGTCTTTCGGCTGCCCCACTTCCTTTTCGGGCTTCAGCAACAGGCCGGACAGGAAGTCTCAAAAAACTGTAGCTGCAGTTCAACACCTTTAGGAAATCAATCCCCAACAATTCTCTCACCTAAAGAATTTCTCACGAGCCTCACAACCCGCCTCTTCAGTCCAACTCCCACGCTAACTAGCTACACGAGCTCAAAGATGGCTATGGATATGGGTTCAAGTACAGTTATGAAAATATGAAGGATATCTCAATGGGTGTGAATACTCATGGATGATTGACTGGATGGCTGAATGATGGAAGAAGTGATGGAAAGATCATAGGAAATGAACTAAGTCCCAACAATATGTACGCATGTCCCCAACTTGACACTTGTCATGTTGGGAGCTACTTTGGCCCACTTGTACTCAACTTTAAAACTTAGGATAAAATACGTATCCATACATTATTATTTAAAGAAATATTAATATAATATTCCTTTTTGGCTTAAGCTCCCTAGCTTAGCCCCTTTCCTTAACTTAGCCCCTTCCTTTTTCTAACTAGTGGAGTTTAGTCCCCCATCTCTTTTATCATGGTCGGTCTACACGCAGTGATGTATTTTATATTAATTATGGGACATATACGAAAATAGGGGCACTGACCTTTAACATCTAGACTCTCCGACCTAATTAAAACATAAGCATCCTAGCTTATAATAACTGGCTCACCAGCCTATAAAACATAGCATATACACAAAAGCTCGTTGGCCTCACAATTGCGCACACTTAAGATGCTGCGTGTAGTGTCCTAGAATGTGCAACTTCCTCATTTTACTATGCAATACATGCGCGCACTATGCCATGAAATGTGCATATAAAATGATGTCATACAACTCACCAGCTTAAGTACATTTGCATTTACATTTACAATTGGGTTTGACCTTAGGGATATTACAAAATCGATTTCGGTGCATTGATTTCAATGTTTTCTGTAGTCACAATGATAGACATTAGTGAAAGAAACTATTTGAAAGAAAGAGAGTTGTTGTATGACCTTTACTACAATATCTTGAATTGAAAGTTTGAATGGTCTTTGATTTGAACTTCCTTTTTCATATGATGGATATGAAAAGATGTGAATGCTACTAGGTGTGGCTACAAAAAAAGTTGAAGAATATAGATTAATAATATCACTATGTAATCTAGTTATCATCAACTATTTGCATCCTATTACTTGCATACCATTTACCTTTTTCATCATTGAACATGGCTATTTTGTTACTATTCACCTTATCTCCCATGTAACTTTTGATGTAACCTTCTTGATAGTACTTAAATTTCAAAGAGTTCAATTCATCTAAAACATATGCATATACATGATGATGGTCATCTAAAGTTTCCACATGGTCACCCATTATTGGAATTGACCTAGATGTATCTTAACTCCATATTTATAATAGAGATCAAATCCTTCTAGGTGTAAATTTGATCACTCTCAATATTTGATAAATTTTAAATTAAAATAGATCCAAAATGATTGATAAATGTAGAATTAAAATAGATCCAAAATTATTAATAAATGATGAAATAGAAAGTCTCAAAATCATTCACATTTATATAAAATCTATATTAAAAACAAGAGACCTATTGTAAAATGGAAATTGTACATATATGAAAACATAGAGAAAGTATTTTGAATAGTTGTAGTCTAAACGTTCTACTAAATGATTCTTTTTTGATCATATTTCCCGTTGACTTTTGCCTAAAATCTGGCGATAAATTATTAAATCCCCATATTTAAATCCATTTATACATTCAGAAATAGATTTTAAATAACAAAAAATAATGATTTTGTACATATTTATGTCAAAAGATTCCTCTGAAAAAACAATTTTATAGAACAGTTAAACAAATCCTTTGAAAC
>JASDQU010374988.1:10195-28044 GCA_032191745.1 Picea mariana | reverse complement strand
AATTGTTTATGAATCAATGGCCTGAGAAATATGAGAAAAATATATACGACTTCTATAAAAATTTCCAAAAATTCCCATACAAAGCAAGTTTTGGAAAATTCCAAATAAAGCAATCTACATTCAGGAAGCAGAACATTTCAAACAAAGCAATTTACAGTCAGTTCAATATCTCAGCCATCTCACAGAGAATAGTGGGAATAAAAGGGCTGATCTCCTGAGAACCCATTGTGCTTGGCAGGGATCCCCTTAGAACCGGTGAAGCATTCCGTTGTGTAAAGAGGAGCTCTGACAAGCTCCGCGGCAACCTCTACCAAAATTGTGTCACGCATAAGGCCCGGGAATATCAACGTAAGCAGCATCCTGTAACATAGCAAAACACAACATACCCATCAGAAAATATAGCACTGATTCTTCACCCAAGAAAATATAGCACTAATTTTCTAAAGCTGCGGGCATCATATAAAAAGAGACGATGAGAAAATATAACTACGAACCCAAGTATCCAGACGACCATGCCCACCATGCTTATCACAGAAGCCATGATTGTCAACGGAATACCCCAAAGGAATCCCAACGGCTCATCGATGCACTGCCCATCATTTTTGCTCATTTTTAAAGCAATTCAATCCACCGTCTCTTCTCGATCTCTTCTGCTACTCTTTGTATATAATTATAATGCTCCATGCCCCGACATGGTGAAGCTACATGGAAGTTCGACCCATCCACATCCACATGGAAATCTGCAACCATCTACTGGTGGAGAAATTGAGTGGAGTGGAAGTCTCTGTTTATCTTCGATTATTTACTTGAAAATAAATAAAAGCGACATTCCAAGTAAATTCATGCGAAGTTCAAAGCAACATTTACTTATGTGTGTTTGTTTTTTTGTGTGTGTGAAACGGATATATATACAGAATGATAAAAATAGACTTACTAAATGTTATATATTGTTAGTTGTGAGGAAAATGTCAATATATATGGAATTTATTTTTATATTTAAAAATGGATTTTGAATAATAATAAATAGTAATTCGTGTAAATTTATATAATAGCTAATCAATTTTCGTTATTGATTTCTGAAGAGTAAAATATTGATTTGTTACTCAAAAAAATACTACCTATCAAAATATAACCCAAAATTAATCTGGGTGGGAATAAGATTGCTATGGTGACTTTCTATATTTAAAGGTTCTAACAAAATTCCTCATTCTTATATTTATTTATTGGATATGGAATGGATAATTATATAATTTGTTATTTATTTTGGTATATTTTGGGAGAAAAATTGTAAGAATTGATTTGTAGGTTTTATTTTGGTGATTTGAAATCTGAACACTTATTCAAGTCAAAATTTAGTGAGTTTATCTCTCATTTCTTAGATGTTGTTTTACACCGTGTAAGTTTTCCAATTGTGTAAAAATCACTTCAATTGGAGTTTGTATACTGAAAAGTTATGCCTGTACAAATTGACGTACCCTATTCACCACCATGATATGAAGTGGATGTCACATCAATCCCATTACTCACACTTGTCGAGTTAGTCATGTGTGGACTTAGAAATATATTCTATATGGTGTAAAACCCTAACACTAATTGAGGATTAACCCAAGCAATAACCCTAACCCTATCCTTATAAGGTGATTAGGTTATGATAAATACTAGGCCACTAAGAAAAGAAAGAGTTTCATTCTTTTGGTATTGTTATTGTTCCATAGTTGAGAAGACCATCTAGGAATGGGATATTGAATTATAATAGAGGAGGTAGAAGATTGTGTAATAGCAATTAAGGCCACAATGTCCATGGCAACTCCATAGTGAGTGCCACTTTCTTTGTACTTGCATTTCATAACTAAGAAAAAGAGAGCAGAGCATCTAGGCTCAACCTTCTAGTTGGGTTTTCTGCCACATCGGTTTCCCAGGTCACATATTGTAGGGGTAGCATGAACTTTGGTAGGTTGGGTTGAAAGGGAAACTTGAAAGTAAGGTCAAATGTTACTCCAAGGAGATTAAAGTACAGGAAAAATTTCCTCACCTCATTTAGTAAAATATTTTGGGCACCAAATCCCTCCGTAAATGGGGAGGTATGAAGTAGAATGAATCATTATAGATTTTTTCATCTATCTTAGTACTTTTTGGGAGGAAAAATTGGAAGAATTATTTTAAAAGGCCCATTTTAGAGGAAAGCTCCAGTTTGGTGATTTGGGGTCTAGAAACTTCTAGAACCAATTTGAGGCATCAAATAACATCTTTTTGTGGTAAAAAAATTGTGATTTTGGCTCTCCTATATTGTTCTATACACCGTAGTATTTCCAAGCATGCAAACATCACCTTAATCGGAGTTTGTATGCAAAAGTTATTCCTCTACAAGTTGACCTGCCCTATTGACCACCATGGTACTAAATGGATGCCATGTCAACCCCCATTACTTACACATGTGGGGCTAGTCATATGTGGACTTTCAAAAAGATTCTAGAGGATCCAAAACTCTAAAATTAATTGAGATTTGACGCATGCAAAAACCCTAACCCTAATTCTAGATGGCTATCAAGTTATGTTAAATATTGGGTCGCTACGAAAGGAATGGATTCAATTGTTTTGGTATTGTTATTGTTCCATAGTTCAAAAAAACATCTAGGAGTAGGATATTGAAGCATAACAAAGGAGGTACAATACTTTGTAACACTCATTCATGTTATAAATGTTATTTGATTTTCATTCAAGTTATTTATATTAGCTATAATATAAATTTCATTCATGTCATAGTGTCCATGGAATTCCATAAATGAAATTCCATTGTGAGTATCCCTTTCTTTGTACTTGCATTTCACAATTGAGAAAAAAAAATGTAGAGCATCTAGGCCTCACCTTATAGCTAGATCTTCTCCCATTTTAAGTTTATTATGTTACATCTTCTATTCATTTATGTGGATGGTGTGTTCATTTGCTTGTTTCTTTCATTTGAATTTCAATTATTTTCATAATTTTGAACAATACACTAATAATATTAAATTCTAGATCTAAGGTAATAAATTACTTAATAATATATTAAGATATGTTGTAACAAATAGTTATAGTGGAATATCCAAGTGATAGTTATGCAAAGAGGAAATCATGCTATAATGTAATTTAATCTAAAATTAATAAGGTTGAATTTGAAAAAAAGATTGCATATGGAAAATAAGGGGAGAAGGATGGGTCCATGGAGTTTTGGTTGGTTCTAATAGGACTTTCTTTTCCTTTCAGAAAAAGTAAGAAGGAAAATATATTATATGTTTGAGTTTAATTAAAAGTTTAGTTTGGGATATGTTAGGGAGTAGGCCTTATTAACCTTGATTTTAAGGTTGGAACTATGTGAATGGGTGTGCTATTTTGTTTAGCTAATTTTGATCTTGTAAGATAGTTGTTTATATATATTATTATTTTTATGTTTTTTATTTAAAATATGTATAATGTTTATGTTTATTAATATTATAAATATTATTTGATTTTATATAAAGGTGAAATAAATATTGAATTAAGTTATTTGTAAAATTTTTTATTTTAAAATAGAAATTGTAAAATTTAATTTATGTTAAAATTTTGAAACTATATAATGTTATTTTTTATTTCAACATTGATAAGCTTTTTATTATTTTAACCATAACTTAAATTTGAGATTAAAATTTAATAATTTCTTTTATTTAATAAAGAAATTTCCAAAAACCATAATTTTGAACATAATAATTTAACTTTTAAATTAATACTCCTATTATATATTGAAAATATTGCTCACTTCCCACTACCATCCCGCTATTACCTTCCCATCACCCTCATCATTGTACCTCCTTCGTCAACTACTAGATAATCGAATACCCTTTCATTATTCACTAGAACAATGTTGTTACTATAATCCTTTGGAAGAGTAGTTGTTAGCATATTTTAGAATTGAAGACCGGTTTGTTGTCTTCTATAGCAGCTGCATCAAATATGTCGAAGTAATCCTTTTGAATCATTGAATATTATGGTTTCTCATCATGTAATGCCACTCATAGGTTTATACACGTTTAGAATTATAAAATTCACAAATTAATATAATGACAAAGCCATTTTCCCATTTTGATTTTGATTTGAGGGTTATCCTTGTGGTATTTTTCATGGGAATCAAATTTTTCGTGATCACTAAACCATGAAATAAGGTTCCCAACCTACTCATGGTGATCTCAAGAGCTTAGGGAGCAAAAAGAAGCAACGAAACATTAAATTATTTCTCTTCCAAATTGTTCTGAAGCTACTCATGGTGATCAAATGAGCTTAGGGAGCAAAAGAAGCAACAAAACATTAAATTGTTTCCGTTCCAAAAATCGATTTATTAAATTGCATGAAAACCAAATATGTGTGTTTGTATGTAAATAGTACTTTCACACCTATAACAACGTACTAGGGAATATATGTGACTACATCATCAACAATTGACTTGCTGCCATTTTGAAGTTTGAAAACCTTAAAGTTTCATAAATTTTCGAGGATAGAGATTATTCAAGCCATTATTAAAGTTTCATAAGTTTGAAAACCTTAAAGTTTCATAAGTTTGATTATTGAAGCCATAACATTGCTTCATAATGGATAGAGATTATTATATGAATTCAAACACTAAATTCATATCTTTGTATTGACATAGAAAAGACATGCCGTGGAGATGGAATACCATCACTATGTCTTCACATGATCCTCTCTATCCTTATATATGCTCTCGAGTCTCAAAATAATTTAAAAGAAATTTCATACAAATCCTTTTAACCCCCCAAAAAATGTTATAATGCGGTATTTGTTAAATATTTAGAAATACCTTTTTTTTTTTTTTAATTCTTTGTTATATTTTTCAATTAATTTTATCTAAAATATGGTTAGAAATTATTGGAACTATAGATATCAATTGTTAAATTTGCATAATCTGAGTGTTTCAAGGTTTTTTCAGGGCATTGAATTTATTTATATATTCAGAAATGCAATTTGAGCAACAAAAATCTGATATTTCACCAATAATTATATCATTGAATTCCAATGATGGTTGTTAGAAATGGTAAAAACATAGAATGTTTAAACTACACAATTCACTTACATTCTTCCTAAGCTCCATGCTTATCATTAATTTAGTGTGTTTGATCTAGATTCATGAGATAAACTAGGTGCATGATTACTCACAAAGAAAACACATTTGTGGTAATAGAGTAAATGAATGCATTTGGCTTTCTGTATGCGTATAAATGCTTGAGATTTTTCTTGTTTAAATGTAGAAGCCTGTGAGGAGCCTCTTGAGATTTGTATCCATTTCTTCATTGTTAGTTGTGCAATAAAATATATCATTGTGCCCATTTTATTTTTTTGTCTATTGCTTTCTTTTCTATCATGTTTTTATGTCCAATTAACCCACTAGTTGTAGGATCGATTCTCTACATTTAGTATCAAAGCTCAGGAAGGAAGCACGGCAATTTTTTCTAGTCGTGTGCGAGTTTGGAGAAGAGTTGAGTTATTTCTCGCACACATAGGAGAACTGAGGGTTGATGGTTTGTTGCACGCAAGTAAGGAGGGTCAATCTAGATCATTTAGGTCTATAAATGGAAAAAGATGTGATGGTTCTTTCTTTTGGAGATAAATAGTGTGGTCGGAGGTGGATTCAGGAACAATGCACATGTCTAAGGATTGAAACACATAGAGGAACAATATTCCATGAAAGCTTGATAAGATGTTCGAAATACTAGTCAAAATTACAAATAAGAGATGAAAAAATCATGGTCTTTTAAGAAATCTCTAGGCCAAGGGCATCAAACTTCTAATAAAGGTCCTTTAATGTCGAGTGTAACTCCTCACTTGGCCTTTTTTTCCTCGGGGCCTACAAACCCTAGTGGGATTTCACGACATAACACAAGTACATGTAATAATTAGGGATCGAAGTCCATACCTCTTTCCAATAATCTGGGTCAACAAATATCCAAGTATGGGCCCCTGATTCAAAGCAGAGATATGGTGGTTAGTCCAAATCCAAAAACTATACCTTCAAGTGACGATGATGATATTGAGGCGAAGATCATGGAGTGCGAGGTGGAGGTCAAAGCAATGGTAAGGGAGATTCTTTGAATACACAGATCGAGGTCGTGTTTTTATATGTAAATGGGCATACGACTGTCAGAATTGGATAAGAAGCATACCCTATGTTTGGAATTTCACTAGTAAAGTCTAGAAATAGACCTAGGTGATGGGGGAGAGCATGTAATGTTCCTAGATACCCTGGCTTTGTATTTTGGTCTATTTTGGTCATGGGAAACAAGGGGAGAGTTAGGTCAATAGTTGTGATTTTAAGCAGCTTTGTTTACATAGCCCATGTTTTTTAGAGACCATGGATTGCATACTCCATTGGAATTAGCCTAGAGGTGATTATTGATTCATTGGGAAAGGTATCAGTAAATTGTTGTCAAGGTGAATATTGTTGGGTTCTTACAACACATATCCATGCAATTACAATTCATAGGTCACTAAAATGCTTTTTTTTTGTGTTCTTGAAGTGATTGAGATCTCTCACATTTAAATGTAGAATCCCGTGAAGAGCTTCTTGAGATTTGTATCCATTTCTCCATTATCAATTGTGCAATAAAGTATATCATTTCCCCATTTTATTTTGTTGTCTATTGTTTTGAAATGTTTTCTTTGCTATCATTTTTTTTTGGTTTTCTAAAAAATGAAAAAAATGCATACAACTTAAACGAGGAGCTTTCCTGTAGCTCAAACTATTAGGGATTTTTTGAACATGCGCACCCAAAATAAGGAAGTGGGTAAATTCAAAATTCAAATAGATAATATATATAGGCATCGTATGAAGGCAACTTCTGCACTAATCCCTCAATTCAATTGGAGTATAGACATCGTATGAAGGCAACTTCTGCATTAATCCCTCAATTCAATTGGAGTATGTACATGTAAGACACTCAATTAATAACAATGATTAAAAATGTTTTTCACTTTCACTTGTCATTAATCCTTCAATTTAATTGGAGTATTTACATGTAAGACACTCAAGTACTAACAATGATTAAAAATGTTTTTCACATTCACTTGTCATTCTATTGTGTAAATGCCAAAAGTTTTAGAATGAAAAAGCAGTCATAGTTAATAAGGATCCTACTTGGTTACTACAATATGTCTCTATATAACGTGCTTCCCATTGGTCCAGATAAATTGACCCATATACTACAGGATCCTACTTGGTTACTACAATATGTCTCTATATAACGTGCTTCCCATTGGTCCAGATAAATTGACCCATATACTACGCAAATACTATATCTTTAGGAATCTATTGTGAGAAGTTCCATATGCTTGAGCTCAACTTCAGAAAATTTCTTTGTAAACTCAAGCTCGAGGTAGACCAACATTTTTTACCATTATGATGAAGAATGCCAATAGGTTAGAAGCCCGAGTTGATAATTGGGATTCTCGAGTTGTCTTCCATGGGTAGGGAAGCATACATTTCTACGGGTACAGAGAAACTTGACTTAGTCATCGATGCCCGTATTATTATTGGAACGCGAGCCTTTCCAAATGGATGGAGATCATAAAAAATATCACATTTTGTCATGATTTGTCAACCAAATGCTCGTATTATTGTTGGAACTCGAGCCTTTCCAAATGGCTGGAGATCATAAAAATGTTACATTTTGTCCTGATTTGTAAACCAAATATTATTATGCAATATAATAATAATAATAATAATAATAATAATTTATTTTTAAGGTCACGGTCAAGCTAGCACATCAAATTGGTTTATGAGACCCCTTTGTTTGTGGGATAAGGGACCCCCCTCTGTTCAGCGATTTGACTATTAAAATCTACGAAAATATATTATATATTTTATATACGTGTTTTTGTTAATTTTTGTTGTAAATATAAAAACAAATTTTCTTGTGAATGTGCAGTCAAATTCTATCTAATAAAATACATAACATACATTATAATTGTGAATGTGCAGTGAAATTCTATCTAATAACATACATTCTAATGGTTAAATATGTGTGGTTTTCATCATTTATGCATACAGAGAGTACCTTTAAGTTTTTGCTAATTCTAGGCTCTACATAAATCAAATAGAGAGTACCTTTAAGTTTTAGTTTTTGCTAATTCTAGGCTCTACATAAATCAAATAGAGTACCTTTAAGTTTTTGCCAATTCTAGGCTTTACATAAATCAAATTTAGATTTGTTTTTGTTTATTGTTATGGTCTTTGAGCCTTAGATTCATCTCGATCAATTAATTGAAAGGATTTTCAAAGTCTATAAAAACTTGCTCAATATCATGAAATTTTCATACTTTTGTGTACAATTTTCAAATCATGTTCCAAGATTTTACACAAAAAATGATTACATTATGTATTCCAACCTTAAATATTTTCAATTTTCAATGCAATTATGTTTTCTTTTAACTAAACCAAATGGGAAAATAGAAATATGCTAGTAAAATCAACAACAAAAATTAAAATATACAAAAGTTGGAGGGAATTTTAAAATATAACAAGAAAAAAACTAAACAAACTACTTAGAGAAATATGATCTCAAATATTTTCCAAAAATTTAAACTACAAAAGAGTCAACTCCATGGCTTATTCACACATGGAAAACAATATATGATAAAACATATGTAACACTTATTATCATCTTGGAAAATATACAATGCTATAAAATCAATCACACAATTTCTTGATTTTGTGGATGAGAATCGCATTCCATTTCATGAATATAAAAATCACACAATTTCTTGATTTTGTGGATGAGAAGTGTTAATACATAGAATGTGAAAGGGGTCAAAAACACCTTGGTTTTGTTTTATTTTGAGTCAAAGGTCAGGTTTATTTTCTTCCAACTCAATAGGAAAGTTCCCAACGTACTTATGAGTACCTCGTGCACTCATCTTTCATTATTGCAACTAAGAAATGTGTCAAGGGAATTTTATGATTTTCTACGCCTTCATGTAATTAGATTTTCAAGGATTTTGTCACAGGATGTCTAACAGTTTCCTTGAAGTGCACTATTTGATTTTGAACTTGGCACTGCAAACTAGTGCTACAGACTGGTGCTGCGAACTGTTCAAACCCTCTTTTTCTGCATCATTTTGAAGAGTACTCTAAAAGCAATTGAATGATACCCTTATCAGGCCTGAGGTGTATGGCTGATCAGTTGTAGAAATAAGCTTGAATTGCATACTTCATTAAGTGTTGCAAACTGATATCTATGTTTCTAGAAACCTATTATTAGCAAGAAGAATTGGCCATGAGTTTAAACCATAGTTAACACTTTTGATTTTCCTCCAGTTATATATAAAGATTATGAAGTTTTTGCAGCATATTTGGAATCTTGGTAAAAGTTTTGAGATTATTTAATATTTGTAAAAGTGAAACAGGATGCTATAGGAAATTTCGCAATGCCTGGACTCACTAAAGCTGTGAACTGGTAATTTATGACAGATTGTAAGCATTAGTACACAACAAACGATTGTTTTGGTTATAACTTTTGAATCCCAATCTCGGTTCCTCTGAAATTTGGTGTGGAGGAAAAAAATGATGTTTTTGACTTGTTGAAAAAAAAATCATCCCAACCCATTTCGTATTTTTGGAGAAAAGCTAAAAAACATCACCTATAGGAAAGTTCGCAGCGCATGTTGTCAAAGGCGTTGCAAACTCTAACAGTATGACAAATTTGAGCTATGGGAAGGATACCAGCTGTTAGGGAAGGTTCGAATGGTCTCCTAAGAGTTAGTTGGACATGAGGGACATGTGTTCCATCTACACATCAAGCAACATGACCTGTTTCAAAAGTCATTTATCACAATAGACAAGATTCCAAAAAATAGGAATTTGTTAGGTTTTTGTTGGAATCTTTTGTAACAACACTATATATGAAAGTGTATTTTGATAAGGAAAAGGTTGGATTCATGAACCAATAGAGGAGGGAGCTGGAGGAGCAGTTTAGTTTCTCATTTGTAAGCCTGAGGTCTTGTTTGTAATGACATTTTCTGCCATTAAAGATTCATGAGAGTTGTTATCAGATTGTCTTCTTTGTTATCTTCTTGCTTGAATATAGTGCAGTTTTTGAGGATCCTAGCTTCCATTGATTGATGGATTCATGAACAACATATAATCTGTTGTAGCTTTCCCATTAAATCATTGTTTATTGTTTAAGCAATCATTAATCTATTTGCAAAAAGGATCTCTGTACAATGGATGTTCTTCCTTTTGTTATATTCACTATGCTTCTACTCATCATTATATATCCCTTTTGTCTGATATATAGTTTGATTTCCTTTTATCTATAGGATGTTATGACTTCATGCCCAATGGAATGCCTCTATAGACATTTTTCTTCCCTTTCCCTTTCTTTCCCAGTCTTGCTAATCCACCTACTCAAACCAATTCAATCCATTTATATTTGGATGGGTACTAGGCTTACACCTACAACAGTCTAGGTGTGACCTCTAGTTCTAACATTCAAGTTCATCAAGTACTCCTTGATGGTCTTCGCATTTTTCAAAGGATTGAAAGAGGATTTTGTGTTTCTTTATACACTGGCACTGCTAACTATTCAATCCCTCTTTTTGTGCATCATTTTGAAGTGTAATCTTAAGGAAAACGAATGATACCCTTATAATGCCTAAGGTGTATGGTTGATCAGTTGTAGAACCAATCTTGAATTTAATACTTCATTAAGTGTTGCAAACTGATATATATGCTGTTGAAAACCTGTTATTAGCAAGAAGAATTGGCCATGAGTTTAAACCGTAATTAATAGTTTTGGTTTTCCTCCAGTGATATATCCCTTTTGTTTGATATGAAATTTGATTGTCTTTGATCTGTAGGATGTTATGATCCATGCCCAATTGAATTCCTCTATAGACATTTTGTTTCCCTCTCCCTTTCTTTCACAGTCTTGTTGATCCACCTACTCAAGCCAATTCAATCCATTTATATTTTGATGGATACTAGGATTACAACAACAACAGTCTAGGTGTGACCTCTAGTTCTAACAAGAAGCACATTTCATTTCACGAATATAAAAATCACACAATTTCTTGATTTTACATGGATGAGAAGAACATTCATTTCATGAATATAAAAATTAGCAATTGAGAATAAAGTTTAAACATTCTATTACTAGGTCCTCTAAATAATTAGGTTATGAATACAATTTATAAGTTTTGTGTTTTGTCTTATTAGGCAATTATTTTGATCTATCTTTACCATAAAGTACAGTGAAACCAAGTAAAATCATAGGCATACATGTTTTACATTACTTCAAAAAGAAAAGACACATTCTATCACATTAGTTCATACTACCAGATTAGTTAATGATTTGGTGTAATTTTAGAGCTTTTGAAAGTCATTCCAAATCATTATTAGAAATTTCTCAAGTCCCTTGCATGAACCCATCCACGATAATGTATTTTGAAGATGAACAATTCATTTCAACGTGACAAGTTGGAATAAATAAGGACCTTATAAATATTAAAAATAAGTTTAAACCCACTTTTAAATAGGAATTTGGGAGGATTCTAACATTTCAAGAAACGATAATATACAGGGCATGCATTTTGAATAAATTCATGATCATTTAACAAGTAACAAGGACATAGTTATCCCGCAAGCACTCGAAGACCTGGAAGGCCCAAACCCAGTAGCGTTCAGATTCAAGTATGAATTTATTGAACACATCGAATTTGTGGTGACAAGGGATTTGATATTTCCATATCCAACCACGAAATAGACCCATTTTTTAATCAAAATGATAGATAGACCCATTTTATAAAACTGGGATTTATCACCAACATAGAAGCACTAAAGAAACTACATAAAAACTCTCAAAATCAAATAGAAAATAACTATTTCACTCATATACAAATAAGAAAATTGACTTATATTATTTATATTGGACAACTAAAAGACTCTTCAAATTTGATTACTATATCCCCATAGGTTAGTATTTTATATAACATATTGATGGCCCATGGGTGTGAGTGTGTCGCGTGAGTCATCCAGATTATATTGAGAACAAAATGAGATATGAATCAAAATATAACAAAGAACATAGAAATATAATGAAACTCAGATTCTATTAATGTATGGAAAACAAAAGATTGTAAAATGCAAATCACACAAGCTAGCTCGAATGGTTGTAGCTTATCCCTGAAGAAAGACATGTGTCGTCTATGCTCATTTGTAAGAATTTGATTATAATTAGGATGAAAGGCCTTTTAACATAAATAATCAGTGAGAAAACCCTAAACATCCAAAAACTTAACCCTATAAGATGAAACACCAAAAGATTTGTGGGCCCCGATGTGGTTAGTCGATACGTCAACTTCCTGAGGGTGTTACTTTTGTATATGATCTCTATTTGCGGTGCTCGATATCTCATTGGAAAGGTATAGCCTAGAATTACACATTTTAAATGGCCCAGTACATACCTTCAACTAATTATTGGGAACTTCCACATAAAAAAATGTCATTTAGGGACTCAAAATAACCCTAGAAGTTTGGACCTAAAAAAATGTAGAAAAACTACCAAGATGTGGAACCATTATGAATTAGTGGAACATGTGGTTGGCCACTAGTATTCACCTATATCAATACTTCCCCCTTAGGAATCAATGGTCCCCATTACATTAACTTCCTCCATTTTATGGGGAAACTTCTGTTGAATTTGAATCCTAGTGATCCACTTGCCTCGATGAAGATGTTGCCTTTCTTTGACAACCCGATAGAGTTGGAAGTTATTTTAGAAGGTTCCATTCATTTTGGTGTCCATGGTATGTAAAAACCCTAGTTAAATAATTAATTGTCATAGTTAAATAATTGTTTAAAGTATATTAAGTTTAATTAATTAATTAATTAATTGTCTTGAATTATTTATTGTTTAATGTATATTAATTAATTGATTAATTAATTAATTAACTCATTAAATATTTGGGTAAGTAATTTAAGCTTAATAAATTTTAATTTATTAAAAGAAAACTTAACATATCGAAGGATGGAACCATTAAGGAGAAGGGGATAAGGTGGTTGGCATTGAATGGAGGGATAAGGTGGTTGGAATTGAATGGAGATATAAGGTGGGTAAGTCTTAATGAAAGGAAGAGGTGGTGAATGGGGAAGGGGGTTATGAGGGGGAAAAACACTCAGGAGAAAGAGACTTTTTTTATTTTGAGGGTAGAATTATTTTCATATTAGGAGACTATATTGGGGATTTATTTTGGCTGGAGAAGCTTGTGGAAGGACTGTTACAAGGGGGCACCCGTTGCTGTTAGTTTTGGGCTCAGGGGCCAGGAATCCTTATAGAATCCTGGAGCTAGGGAGCCAGAGAGGCTCTGTTCCTAGTTGGCTGGGTGGTTAGACGGTTTTGGGCAGTGCATCAAGCAGATTTTGGGACAATAGTAGCATCAGTTAGAGGTATGTATTTTCATTATTCTGTTGTGTTATGAAATTGATTATAATCTGCTCATAAATTTTAATATGTTGAATATGTAGTGGATTATTTTGATGAATAAGGAATGGTTTAAGGTTAGGTTAGCATGTCTCTAGATATAATTTATGATTTATAAGTCTTTGTTGGAAGAGACCTTACACATGGTATTAGAGCCCTGGTTTAAAAACTTGGACCAGGGCCTACCCACCTACCCACCTACCCACCTTTGAGACAAAAAGTTAGACATGCATAATCAGAATTTTAAACAACCAGTAAACAGTCCTTATTGAAGCCTAAAGCAGCCAGAAGTAACCCATAAATGACCACAAAACCCTATATTTACAACCCTTCAACAACCAAAGATAGCCCATAAATGATACAGAAACCCCACGAAGAGAACTACCTAAAAAAACCCTAAAGAAAAGAGTGAGTGTAGCAAGGAAACAAGACTCCACACATCCCTTGTTCCAATCATCTTCTACCTAACCTGCAAATTACAAAGATAGGAAAAAGAGTCTGATTATATATATAGAAGAAATATGTTTTGCTGCATTATAGATATAATTTAAGATATATATAAATCAATCATATTGTATATAAAAATAACTTGTATATACAATAAAATAAATAAATTATTTTACATGCTAACCTTCTTGAAATGTTACATTGTTTTTTTTTCTTTCCTTATACAATAAACAAAGGGCCTACTATACTAAACTTGTCATTTGATCAAGGAAATCACCAATTTCCAAATCGTATGGTATGCTTGACTTACCCAGGCCCATGAGATAATTTTTTTTATATAAAAGAAATTTATAATTTGTGTTTTGAATTATGGAGGGTGGTGGCACTTGGTTCTGCCACTCTTTCCACCATAGCCATGGTGCGTGCTCAAAGGAGGGTGGCCAAGAGACCAAACCCTCTATATCTATTGAAAACTAATGAAATGCACAAATTGAATCCTGTACTAAAACCTTTAAAACAAAATAATAATAATAATAAATAAAGAAATAAAATAAAAACATATATCTTATGGTCAAGGGTTGGCAGCCATGAAATTAGCAGCATGGTTCAACCAGGGTCACACACAACGGGAGAGACCGGTCATAACCGACTGTGCTTTTTCAGTCTATCTTTAAAAAAAAAATGGTGAGGGATAGAACCAGGGGCCTCACATATGAGGTGGAGTGATACCTGAGTCGCCGACCCAAGAAACCCTTAGCCACCTTCAAAACCTCGCCCTCCGCTGAGTTGATCTACCTCCACACGCAGACGAGATGAGACATGGAGAGATGGAAGTAAGAAAAAAAAAGGGGAGGTTCCCACACGAGGTGCAAACAATTCTCAACGCATTAAGCCAAGGATCCAAAAACTACACCACACTACCTCGCTTTAGAGAAGCCTGGATGAGTGCAGCTCTCTCTCATAAGCTTCGAGCAAGATAACAACCAGTTTAGGGTTTAGACATTCAAGAAATAGGAGCCATGAGGACAGTGGGTATGATGCTCCACGATCCACCCTCTTTCCCAACGCCGAATCAACACTCATGGACCTCATAACCTCGACTACGAGCTAAGAATCAACAACACATAAACCAACACTAAGCGCCAACGCCAAGCCTCCAAAGATAGTTACCTGCACATACCATCACAGGTTAGCAAAACACATAACACAAGTCAGAGTCTAACATTCAAGCGCCAAGCCATAGGAAGGAACTCACAAAACCTTACACTACGCGTCCATTGACTGCGCCTTAGACACCTCTACCTCTGCATTTAAGCGGTAGCTCCATCGCATACCGAGAAGCATTTGCAAAGCCATAGGGAGGAGCCCACAAGAACCAATCCTGTAGATCAGGGCCAAAGCCACAGGGAGGAGCCCACATGAACCAAGCTCGCAGGCCAGGGCCAAAGCCATCAAGGCGAGACCTCCAATAGCCACTCTGAAACAACTTACCGTTGCGCCATCCATGAGAACAAAAGTGGGGTGTAGGGTTAGGTTAAGAAGAGTGGGAGGAAATGGGGGCGGGGCACATGGGCTTCATGCATGCCCGCGCTTTATTTTATTTTATTTTAATTTTTATTAATTTTTATTTTATTTTATTAAATATTCTTATATAATTAAATTTTAAATTTTAATTGCTTATATTTAGTTTAATGGTATAATTAAAGTTTAAACTTTAATTAATTAAGAATATTATATGTTTTAAATATTAAATTAAATATTTTATGTTATAATAAAACATTAAATTAAATATTATATATTTTAAAATAAAATTGAAGTAATTATGATTAATCAAGGTAATTGAGTATGTTTTATTAGTATAATTAATATGATTAATTAAAAGTAATTAATCATTAGAATAGAATCACTAATTAATCATTAGTAATTAATTTTAAATTATATTTAATTTTATAATTCATGATTAATTTAAAACTAGTTAAAGCGACTAATTAAATTGTTTAAGCGAAAAGTTTAAGGACTTAGACCAGGATAAGTAGGAGGGGGCTTCATGCGCACTGGGAAGGTAAGTTAGAGGAATAGGTGAGTGTGGTACAGTTCTAGTGTAACTACCAGGCGAGAGGGTCAATAGTTTTCTTAGGCGAAGACATCAAGCTTAGACACTTTAACCCTAACCTAGCCACTTCCCCTAAAGAGAGTAACGTCTGTTTACAGACAAGTAAAAAAAAAAAAACTTACGTCTAACCCTGTTTTCTAGTTTAAGTTGCACAAATGTGAATTATCCTAGACTCACGCTGACAAAATTTTGGTCGATGCAGATCCAATTATACAGGATGGTCAGGACTCAAGGAAATCGAGGTAGAGGGGCTTCAATGCAGGGACCGCCAATGCCGCCACCACCATCATCGGAATTAGCCCTCATTATGTGATCTTTGGAGACCATAAATGAGACTTTAAAGGGCGTCATCCAGCAGGGATTGAAGTGGAGCCCCCACCATTTGGAACAAGTGATCCTGAAGCGTCGAGGGATTCAGGGGGAGGACCTCCACCCGAAGACATCACTAGAGAACTGCAGAAGATCAAACTTCCAGAGTTTGTCGAGGGTTGTGCCAGTGAACGTGCAGCGACATGGTTGGAAGGCATGACAAGGTGTTTCGCCTTAAGGGACTATGCATCCACTTCAAAGGAGAAGATAGCGATTTTTCAGTTGAGAGAGAGTTCCCTAAACCGTTGGGGCAACCTGGAGAGGCAAGTTCACCTTACCCCAGACACCGTCTCTTGTGAACTTTTTGAGTAAAGGTTCCAAAGGAAATATCTACCAGCTTACTATGAGGAACAACAGGTGGGAGCATTTCATGCTCTAGTACAAGGAAATAGGACCGTAGAAGAATATGAGATTAGGTTTATGGAATTGGTCAAATATGTTTCATACATGGATAATGATCAACGATAGGAAGAATGCTTTGTCTATGGGTTAAACCCTAAGATAAGGGCCATGGTGCAGATGTGGAAATCGTCTTCGATAGCGGAAGCATTTGAAAATGCATGTTATGCTGAGGAACACATGAACTTAAATGGAGGTAAGAGATCGACCTTTTCGCATTGTCCTGGATTTGTGGGGAAGGCCCCTAAGAAATTTCCCAGGGGAGGGGGTTCAAGGCCACCTCCATATGGTAATAGATTTGCACCAAGGATAGTCGCCACAGGGATTTCAATGGCAGCGAGTGCAGCATCTCGTTCATCACCAATGACGTAGGCAGGTCCATGACCATCTCAGGGAGTAGCTAGTAGGGTCAAGGGTTCCAGGGGAAGGAACTCATTTCAGAGACCATCACAAAGCAGTACACAAGTTCAATCTCAGGTTACATGTTGGGGATGTGGAGGAACCCATTACCAGCGTGACTACCCAGAGTTACAAGCAGGATTTGTGCATACAGAAGGAAAGACCCCGATGGGAAGAGCAAGTGGCAGCCACCAGATTTACGCAACGGTTAATAATTTCCAGGCAGAACATCAATCCACAGTGGTGGAATCGTCAGGTACGCTAAATCATATCAATGTCAAAATTTTATTTGATTTTGGTGCCATAGATAGTTTCATTTCACCATCTGCATTAGAAAAGATTAGGTTAGTAGCCTACGAACACGACGACTTTAAACAAGTCGAGATGGCTTCGGGGGAAAAAAAAGTGGTAGGACCTAGCATTGATAATTTCCTAGTAGACCTGGGGGTGTGTGCTACTAGGTTGAAGGTATACACCACTCCTCTTGGGGTGTATGACCTAATCATTGGAATGGATTGGTTAGAAGCTCACCAAGCTATGGTAGATTGTTTCACAAAAAGGGTGCATTGTGTTGACGACGAAGGAAGGCCAGTAGAGATCCAGGGTGTATGGAGAAAGGTATCTCT
>JASDQU010374987.1:156198-172148 GCA_032191745.1 Picea mariana | reverse complement strand
CTTATTTTAGGGTTAACCCACTTCTAATTTCTCCATTAAATTTATTATTGAAATAATTTATTTTGTATTCACTTTGAATTATAATACACTCATTACTTCACTTTATTATTTTCCTTTTAAAATCTCTTAAACCACTTTGACTACTTTGACCTTTTGGGGCTTCTAGATGACATATAAGGGTTCTCCAACTTCGTAAGGCCATAACTCTCAAACCGTGAGGAGTTATGACATTTCACATACCATTAGAAATGGAATGACATGTATTATTCATATAGAATAGTATTATCTGAAAATATATCATAATTCATACCGTTATTCATGAAACAAACTTGGGTCCATTACCCGAACCTGGGGTCTCCAACTTCTCATGGCCATAACTCTCTAACCGTGAGGAGTCATGTGAAGTTCCACATACCATCGGAAATGGAATGACAAGCACTATCCATATAGGATAGTTAACCTAACAAATTCATTGTCTTTCATCTCATTATTCCACAATTAAGCATGGGTTCTCTTACTCCGCCAAGTGTCTTCCCGTGAGGGATTTTACCATAAGGGGACCACTTTGGAGTTCATCCATCTTTACTTCTTATCAACCATGAAAAGACAATAATGAGTCACCTGTACATCAAACAATATTGGGTCCATTACCCAAACCTTTGTGCTGCAGGGCTTTCTTCAAGGTGGACATCAATGACAACCAACCTTAATCAACAGAAGAGAGCAATTCAAGGAGAAAAAAACTCCAAACCCCAAAATAAAAGATCAATCCCTAGTATGGTATCCAATTCTGTTACGAGGAAAATATATCTATGGCATGGGGTAAACCACAAAAGACAGAATCACTGCAGAAATCAAATCTTATCCTAGGTATGCTATATAAATGAAAATGCTAACAAGACAACTTCAAGAACCTACCTCATCCAGATGTTCGAAGAAGACCACCATTGAGAACGCAACACAAAGCTTTATATCTGCAACTCATTGCAATAACCAAGATAAGAAAGAATGTGGTGATAATATATAATTTTATCATACAAAATAGTAAAATCCATCAATATACATAACACATACGCACATGGAATAATAATTTAAATATTTGCAAGATACCAATTGGACGAGAAAATAGCATTTCTATTAAAATAATCAACAAAAGTATACAAGTGAAAAACTTCTGTGTCGGCATGTCTCGGAACCAAGAAATTAAGTCCCTTCTAGTTGGGCCTCCACCACTTCAATCCTCCACCAAAGGCAAGCTCATATAAAGGAGATAATGAGGTTTTTCATCAAAGAAGGCAGAGTCTCGGCGCTGAACAATGAGTTCAGACTTTAAATGATAAAGGGATGGAGAATCAATGTGAAGTGGAAATTTCTCCAGAGTATCTTTGCTCTCAAAAGATGAATTATCTCCTCTTCCATGGCTTGGATATGGCTCAATTTATAGCCTTCAAATGGAACTAAAGAACCAAGTTAGAACATTTCAACTATATGGAAGGTCAAGGATCATGGATCTCATGACATTACATGGAAACTCGACACAATTTTTTATTTTGAGCACCAATCTCGATGTACGTGTGGGATGTAGTGGTGCAACCTGCATATACGCATACTTTCTAACTGATATGGCACATATATGTGGAAAAATGTGATTTTTTGGCTCTGGGAAGTACAAAAGAAGACTTCAAGTCTACATAGGGAAATGGAAAGGCCATCCAAGCAAGTTGCATGGGCTGGGGTAAATTTTTCTATAACATATAATTACTTTAAATTAATATATATAAATTGATATTCATTTACGGAAGTTTTGTTGACAATTTCCTTGGAAATCTTTCCATCCGTCAATGTGAAGGTTAGTATCTTTATGTACTTAGTTTTTCACTTGCTCATTTTTTCACATAGGGGATTCTAATGAAGCTTGTAAAAAAATGGAATCACCTTACGAAAGTTATAGTGTCGTTTTCTCCTGTCAACTGATAGAAATTTTCCATGCTGAACCAATCTACGCTGTCGTACTTTTAAGGCAATAAATAACCTTGGCTTAGTCTAACTACCTTCCCGCCAATATTTCGAGTGTGTGTCTTACTAAACTACTTGTTTCCACCTTTAGATAATATCCATTTCTCTTGTAGTAACCTGAGATTATAAGAGTGCGCACTGATTGTAATCGAAGCATGCAATAATTAGGAAGTGTTTCATTTATATTATTAAAGTTTCGGTTAATTGACTATTGGATCTATTTCGGTATCTAGCTTACCGAAACTTTACCTTTCTCCCTTTGTATATAAATCTACCTTTCGCCCTTTGTATATAAATCTAAATTTAGATGACACTCCTTGGATCCTTACCGTATAACGTGTATTGTGTTTCCTTGCAAAAGTATCGCAAATTCAACTGTCTTATGGAAATTGAACAGACTTAACACCAGACCTTGGGTAATTAACGACTGATAAGAAGTTTGGATACGATATGACTATTAACATTTTAACGAGATCTGCAGACTTCATAAAAGTGTGTTCATTAAATAAACTATTGGTTATCCCGGTTTACGCAATCCCTATAGACTGTCTTAATTATGATACAACTCAAGGTTACTTTTACATTCAATAATTTACTTCCACTGCAGAATCGAATTAAGGATAATTGTTTTAAATGAGAATCATTTTTTTCAGAAAGATGATATTAGATATTTCCGTGTTGACGAGGAATGATGTCGAGACATAAAATAGAGAATTGAAGTGTAATGGTAAGGGATTAATGGGAAACTAGTAATGAAAAAGAAAAGAATGGATATATTTTTTTCTTGATGTTTTATTTTATTAATAACAAACATTTAGTAATACAACAAGGAGGGTTGCTTAGCAACAAGTCCCTGCCAAGAAAAAGGTAGGAATCTAGTATCGTTTGACTGGACTTGGAAGCTATGTTGGGTGCTCTTCATGATGATCTGAGAACGAGTGCAAGCTTGGCAGGAATCTAGTATCGTTTGACTGGACTCGAAGCTGTGTTGGGTGCTGTTCATGATGATCTGAGAATGACTGCAAGCATGTAGTTCCTTGCAGCTCAATGTTCCAAAACTCTTGTTAATATTCCTCGTATTTGAAGCTTCTAAATGCCTCAGGATGCTCCGCGTCAATAAATGGCATTGCAGAAGCGATAACTGCATCATGAGAACGACAGTAAAATGTCGGAATCTCTTGAAGAGTTCACAACAGCACGATGCGCAGGAGGGTCTTAATTGTTCCGGAAGGACGGTAGAATCAGAACAACTAATACATGAAATTAAATCATTAATATTTTCGAGCAGGAATACGAATTCATCGATGAAGGAGGGTAGAATCAGAACAGCTAATACATGAAATTAAACCATTAATATTTTGGAGCATGCATACGAATTCATGGATGCAAGTGAAGAATATGTATTGCAGTGCAGGCCAACCCTACCATCTCAATTCCAGTTTGTTTGGTTTCCGAACGAAGTGACAGTAAGGGCTTTGGATTTAGACTTCTAAGGGCCTCCGGTTTAGACTTCTAAGTTGGGGTGTGGCACTCACTATCACTCACTATCTTAGATAGCTAGCTTTTAACCCAACCTTAGACGCAACTTCTTCAGCATTGTTTTTCTTTTATAACAATGTTTGCTCTAGAATTTGTTCAACAAGTGACGTGAGGGGGGAAATCAAAGAAAGCACACACCGTAGAAAAACCAGTCTTTTACCTTCAATTGGGGCGAGGGTGAATATCTTAAATTGCCAACTAGACATCCCTGGCCCCAGGTTTATCCGAAGTAAAGATCCATACGGTCATTTCACAAGGAGGAAAAAGAGGCACCACTTGTCTTCTTCTCATCATGAGGAAATTCCTAGGAACAAAAGTCGATCTGCTTATTGAAACTGAGTTAAGAGGAACATAAGTTGATCCTCTTATTTGAAACTGAGTTAAACTGCGTGTCCATCTGGATTTTGCATGGGATGTGTGTGTCCTGGTAGACGAGACTTGTGTAATGTACCTCAAAATTTACATAAAAAAAATAAAAATTTAATTGGGTACTTTGAGTTGATTCTATGTCTCTAAAGTTTCAGTCATTCGTCCACTGTAATGTTGGGTACTTTGAGTTGATTTTGTGTTTTTAAAGTTTCAATCATTCGTCAACCATAATGTACAACAATCTTATTGCCCTTTTACTTCTCTATCCTATTTTAACATATTGTCGCCTCTTTCTATTTCGGTAATGAGTTATATACGAACATAGGTACATAGCTAGGGATATCATGTTTCATTGCAAATTGGTATTATCTACCGTTTCATTCCCAAAACCTACTTTATGATAAGGAGATGTAACTACTTAGAACCATTATCATATTTATGCAATGGTCGTAGATGTAAGGCCTTATAACATTCGTTCTGATATATATATTGTTATAGGGTCTTCAAGAAGAGGTTAACATTATTCGGAATACATTTAAATAGACATTGTCAAGTATACAACCAGACACTAATTTGCACAATTGAATATAAAGCACGTAGAGGCTAACTTGTGAAGCTTATGGTTATGATCGTGCTAACATAAAATTACTCGATAAGTAACGGCATTAGCCTATTCACTTCGGATGGTTAATGCAATGGTAGTTGGGTTCAACGTATAAATGGTATAGTAAGGCGATAAGAGTAACCCTAAGTAGGCCATCCGGTACCTTGCCATTAATACTCTGAGAAAACGATACAGGTTGGAGCCCTCGTGCCTTAAAGGCCTGTCTGCAACATTTAAGGCGCCTGAGATAAGTCTATTCAATTCATAGTTCGACTGGCGTGCCCCAATGAGATGTCGACACTTACCATATATTCACATGGCCCAAGTACGAAGACCCCATCCCCATTACTCCATGTGGAAGGTTACTCCAACACTTTCACATTCATTCTGGTTTTGGTTTGGTGAAAGAGGAAGAAGCGTTTCAGACCATTTTCTATTTGCCTTTAGCATCGTGGTCATGAGTTGTGATTTGGCCCGTGTGCCCAATGGGTGGAAATCTTGGAAGGGACTTCTCAACAGGCAGCTCTGTACGGGGTAAGTTTACCCTTGACTGTTCTTTTATTTATGCATTTAGACCCTTCTATCTTGTTAGGTAGGTCTCTGCATTCTCCTGTTTCCCAGTCAGTTCCTTGGTAGCATTCTTGTTTTCCTTCGAGGTTATTGTGAAAGGGGTAGGTGGTACCCTAGCAGGGTTTAAGTTCTTTCACGGTTTATCCCCTTTCTCTGTACTAGCCTAACTGTCGAGGCTGAGTTATTCTCCTTTCGTGGAAGAACTTATTACGATGTCTGTTAGAAATGTGCATTTGAGATATTCTATTTTTTTAATTGAACTTTTGTTATGGGCTTGGTTTCCCCATCGATTAGTCTCTTAGATGACAGAGTGTCATGTCTGGGTTTTCCCTTACTTGGTTGCATAACAGACCTTTCGACATACTGTTGATCTTGAGAGAACTTCTGTGTTTTATTAGAGTGTTCGCTAGTGTCATTATATTGATCAGGAGTAGCGTTCTAATGGCCAGAGGCATTTTAATCCTTTATGTTCATATTTGAAATGTCACATTGATTTTATATTTACTATTACTTTATGGTTGTTATATGCAAATCATTTCCTGTAATGTTTCTTTGGATTAAAACTGGTATTCATCGCTAATGATGGGCCCCTTGACGTGCGAGGGTACCCATCAAGGAAACACAAACTCCTCTTTCCCTTTCGGTCTGGGAGGCGTACGGGGTAGCGCAATGGCAGAAGGCAAGAACCCTCCATTACAATTAAGTATTCACCGGCCCCCTTTTTTATTATGTTCTATTCTGTAATTTAATCATATTATTTCCATTGGATACACTATAATGCTTCACATTACTTTGTGTAGGTGCAGTCATGCCGAAGCATGGGGACGCCCTCTTCACTCCTTCAAGAGGTATTCGGGTTCCAACTTAGTGCCCTTCCGTCTATTTCGAGTTTACATGCACCGATGGTCAAGGCTACGTCCCGTTTCTAATGTTTGAAGATTTTTAGTTCCAAGTTCTGTATTTAGTTGATACAAGGTACGCCCTGATTTGTATAAACATTTTAGTACAAAGAAAAATTACGCCAAGCTTGCGCCTGGTTGGACTTGTGATATTTAGACAGTCGTTCTATTTAAGTAATATGATCATTATGCTTTGAGTGTTATTTCATTGTGGATATGGGTTCTAATATGTCACTTTCTGTGTTTAACATTTTCCTCGGTATTTCTGAAAAAATGATTTGTTATTACAGATTTGAATTCTCTAGTTGTTTTTCCAGAATTGACTCTCACTGTTGATTACATAGTCCCTTCTCAAAATGATTCGGCTATGCACAGTCGTATGCCTAAAACTAGCATAGTAACAAATGCGCCTAAGGGTTTTGTTTTCCACCGGGATTGTGTGATGACTTCCAGATTTCGTTTATGCATCATATACTTATATTCTGATATAAAATTAGTTTTGGTAGGATTTGAACCTGAATCTTATTCCACCCATTCGTAAATTTGACTTACGAACCAGTTGTATGCAATGTTTTCATGCAAAGCCTATGTCTGTGGGATTACGTCCAGATTTTGGGGTTTTTCATATATAAATCGACAGGAAAAATATTTTTCCGTTTGAGATTATAAAAGATCGAGACTTTCAGAATTCGTATCTATTTCCTTTCATGTGATTATTTTACTCCTTTATACTAGATACCCTGTAGCATTGTACCTATGACAGAGGTTTATTATTATACTGTAGGGGCGCCTTTAAACAACAGAGTCATTACTAAGATACCATCACCACCATACTAATGTATATATACTTAATTTCTGTAATGGGGTTTGGTAAGTTTTCTGAATTATTTTCCTATGTATATGTTTATGTGTATATTTGTCTAGTTTCTGGATATCTTAGTAGTCAGTTTACCCCGACATCATTGTATCGCTTATACAGAATGCTCAATTATATATATACATATATGTTCATAATATATCTGTATAGGTTGATATACATATCGATTAATACCTCTGTGATAAAGAGTATATTTACTTTGAATCTGGACTTGTATGCTCATTAGAGGAGGCTCATTGTATACTATAAGCATCTACAGGAAATGAAATCCGCCACATATATTGGTGTACGTGGCTTCAAGTATTTATGCAAACAATTTTATTTTCATTTTACTTAATAGAAATAACTAAGAAGATAGATGTAGTATGTACTCCATTCTATTATGAGATTAATAACTTCTACAGAATTCTTCTTACTGTTTGATACATTCCATGACATTAGTAATTACTCATGATCACATCTAAATAAATAAGTCCATTTCTAGCTAATGCCTAGGAAGTAAAATGATAGATCTTTCCACCACAACATTCAACCATAAATTCATACATAGAAGTAAACAAATTGCAGCACATGACATTTAACTAGGATAAGGTAGAGTTACAGATTTGAATCAAATTTGCACGAAGCCAAAGGGAACAACCATGTTCCTCCCAACCGTAGAATGGGGCAGCCAATCTACTTGCCCGATTCACCCCCTAACCTGACCATGAACCCATGAAGGAGAATTGAAATCTCCTCTCCAGCATTATCCTTTAATTTCAGCAGAATCCCCCTTGCCTCACACTCACACAGTAGTTCTCATAACAGCAAGGGAAAAAAAATCATTAGTCTTCTTTCCTAGCATACTTCGCAGCGTCCCACCTCCTCACATATGCTATTTAATAATTTGCCTAGGACTCTTTCCCTCCCTTGGGAATTTTCACAGCTTTCTAAATCCATGATTTTCAGGGGCTGCCAATGGCCAAATCATTGATTTTCCACTTGTAACAATCAACCCAGAGTTAATTCCAATGTGTTCCCCATTCATGGAGTCATGGTCAGCTAAATTTAACATGGTTGTTCAAGTTGTCCTCCTGCAGTCAATATAAAATATTATGTTTTTATACAAGTGTCATAGTCAAATAGTTAGTTGGGTCAAGTCAGGTCTCTGCCAATCAGTCATAATAATTAATTACAATCATCAAATTCGAAATTCAAAATTTCCATAAATGGCAAAAAAATTTCAAATTCGAATTTACTAAAAACGGAAATGAATTTTCAGCAGATTTAAATTTGAAAAATATTTTATTTTTTTGGGACGTCACATCCTTTCCCCCTTCAGTAAAACATTGTCCTCAGTGTTCATTCCTTTCCTGGAACAGGATTGGATGAGATTTTCACAAATCTCCCTCCAACTCCCAAGTGGCCTCCTGAGGACTAAAGTGCTTCCACTGCACCTTTACCTGAGCAACAGATCTGTTCTGAAGTGCTATTTATCTCCAGTCCAGAATGCGTAGGGGTTCCACCTAGAAATCGCCTTCGGGTTCCACCTACACCAAGTTCCAATCAATCATATGAGTAGGTTTATGAATATACTTTTTCAACAAGGAAATATGAAAAACATTATGAATTTTTAGATTAGCCGGGAGTGCATGTTGGTATGCTACGGGTCCAATTCGAGCTAGTATCTCGAAGGGTCCAAAAAACATAAGTGCCATCTTGGCACAGTTTCCTAACTTCAACAAGACTCTTTGGGCTTTGACCTTTAAATAAACATGGTCTCCCACTTGGAATTCCAAGTGCCTTCTTTTCTGATCTGCATAGCTTTTCTGTCTATCCTGTGCTTCTTTCAAATTATGTTGTACCTTCCTTACCATTTTTTCCATTTCTTTGAGCATATATGGTCCCACCATGAGTCTGTCAATTAGATTATCCCAACTAATTGGAGTTGTACATTTTGTGCCGTATAATATTTTGAAAGGGCTCAATTTAGCCGAAGTCTGGTATCCATTGTTATATGTAAATTCTACCAAGTGTAGATAGTCTTCCCATTTGTTTGGTTTTATTCTTACATACATGCGGAGCATATCCTCCATGATTTGATTTGTCCTTTCAGTTTGTCCATCCGTTTGCGGGTGATAACTCGTACTGAAATTCAAGTTAGTTTTTAGCCCTGCAAACAATTCCATCCAAAAAGTGGATGTGAATTTTACGTCTCTATCCGAAATCACCATTTTAGGAATACCATGCATTCTAAAAATTTCTTTCATGAATATTTCAACAATGTTTATAGCTTTAAAAGTAGACTTTACAGAATAAAGTGTGTAGACTTACTGAGTTTATCGATTACAACCATAATAGAATCGTTCTGTTTCTGAGTTTTAGGCAAACCTATTATAAAATCCAGTGATATGGTCTCCCACTTCCATTCTGGTACTGGTAATGGTTGTAATAGGCTGGTTGGATGCTGGTGTTTGACCTTAACCTGCTGATAATCTTGGCACCTAGCCAAGTATTCTACTGTTTCACCCTTCATATTGGGCCAATAAAATAGTTTTCTAAGTGTTGTTATCGTTTTCTAGTAGCCTGGATGGCCAGAATACGGTTTCTTATGCACTTCATCCAAGACTGTTCATTTTAACTCTACAGAATCTGGTAAATAAAGCCTGTTTTTAAATCGTAGTAGTCCCTTCTTATCGATACCTAGATCCGTTTTAACTGAGTTTGGGGTACTGTTATGTAATTCTGTCATTACCTTAGTGTAATTTTCGTCGTTAATACTTGTTGTGCTTATCCTTTGTTTCAGATCACTTCCAGCCCTACTGATACTTATCTAAATATCCCATGGTCTCTTCTGCTTAAAGTATCTGCTACTTTATTTTCCTTACCCTTGATATGTCTGACCTCGAAGTCGAATTCGCTTAAGAAGGCTAGCCACCTTGCTTGTCTTGCATTAAGGTCTGGTTGGTTAAACAGATATTTCACTCCACTATTATTCGTTAATAGTAGGAATTTTCTGCCCATTATGTAGTGTCGCCACATTTTTAAGGTGTGTATTACTGCTACTAATTCTAAGTCATGAGTGACATAATTTCGCTCGTGTTCCTTTAATTTCCAAGACTCATAACAAATAACATGTCCTTCCTGAGTTAGGACACCACCTAATCCTTCTTTACTTCCATCCACACATACCGTGAAGTCTTTATCGGGGTCTGCTACCTTCAATATGGGTGTAGTTGTCAATATTCCCTTCAGTTTGTTAAAGCTATCTTAGCACTTTTCTGACCAGTTAAACTTGGTTCCTTTCTTTTGTAATGAAGTGATAGGGTAGGCTATCTTGGAAAACCCTTCTATAAACCTGCAGTAATATTCAGTGATTCCCGTGAATGATCATATATCTACTACATCCTTGGGCACCGACCATTCCATAATGGATTTTGTCTTTTCCAGGTCTACGACAATGCCTTCTGCTGAAATCACATGTCCTAAATATTGTATTTTTTTCTGATAGAAGTCACACTTGTCAAATTTGGCGTATAGTTTGTGTTTCCTCAACGTCTGCAGAACTATCCTTAAGTGTTCATCATGTTCTTCTTCTGTTTTTGAATATACTAGAATATCGTCGATAAATACTACCACGAACTTGTCTAAGTACTGACTGAAAATACTATTCATCAGACACATAAATGTGGCTGGTGCGTTAGTGAGTCCAAAAGGTATGACTATGAATTCATAGTGTCCATACCTTGTCTGAAAGGTTGTTTTTCTTATGTCCTCATCTTTTATCCTAACTTGATGATAGCCGGATCGTAAATCCAACTTTGAAAAGATCTTGGCCCCACCTACTTGATCAAACAGATCATTTATCCTTGGTAAGGGGTATTTGTTCTTAATAGTTATTTTGTTCAGTTGTCTATAATCAATACATAGTCTTAGAGTACCATCTTTCTTTTTCACAAAGAGGATTGTTGCAATCCATGGTGAGACACTGGGTTTGATGTACTCTTTGTCCAATAATTCATGTAACTGAATTTTTAATTTTGTCAGTTCTAGTAGACTCATTCGGTAAGGTGCCTTTGAGATAGGGGTTGAACCTCATAGTAGGTCTATGGAGAAGTCTATTTCCCTTCTAGGAGGTAATTCTGGTATCATCCACAAATATGTCTTTGAAGTCAAGTAGGACAACAAAGTCTTCTAGTTTTGGCTTATCATCTTTTTCTAGCAGATTCGTTACTTGGATGGCATAAACTTGACATCCCTTCCTCATACATTTCTTGAGTTTCATTCCTGAAAATTGTCTGACTGATATCGGTTTTGGTATACCTTGGGCTGTTCTAACAGTGCCAAAATCGTCCTTATAGCTAAGTATCTTTGTATAGCAATCTAGTACCGCTTTGTGTTGTTCCAACCAATCCATCCTAATAATCATATCATAAGATCGTAGTGGTAGGATGTTCACATGGGTATTTATATTTTGACCATCTAAGCTGAACTCACAATCCAGAACAAAGTCAACTACTTTTCTTTTAGTACCAGTCGCTAATTGTACAAGCCATGATTTTGTGTGCTTCAGTTTCTTAAGTTTGTTTGACTCTGCCACATTAGGTGTAATATAACTTAACATATCTCCAGGGTCAATTAAAACAGAAATTTGAGTGTCATTGATTTTACCTTTGATTTCTACCACCGAGGACTGGTGGTCATCTTGTTGACCATCTATGGCTACATTTATCCGATGTAGGCTTCTGCTCACATCTCCCACTGTTGAGGCTTCCTGCAGATTATGAACAACAATTATGTTTGTTCAAATCAAACGTGGACAGTTCCTCCTTAGATGAGGCTCTCCACATTCCCAACACTTTAATGGCTCATGGGGGTTGTCTCCAAACTTCTTCATTCCCAGGTTTACTAGTTTACCACTGCCTTGCGTATTCGGATGGTTGGAGTGAAAATCCTTTCTCGAAAAACTTTTTGCTGTATTCCGATAAGGAGCTGGCTGGTACCCCTTCTTCTGTTGGTCCATTCGTTGTTGTTTCTTATCCTTCCATGCTTTGGGAAACTCTACCCATTGTTTATACTGATCGTAGCACATTCGTGCCTTCCTGAATACTTCGCTCAAGGATTTGGTGTTGTCAAACTCAATTCGGTCCTTATAGGATTGTGGTAGACAGCTTAGAAATCGCTGAATTTTTACTTTATCCTCATGGATGTACTGTACAAACCTTAGCAGTTCCACAAATTTATTTATAAGGTCCTCCATTACCATCTCTCCAAGTCATAACTCATAGAACTCCTTTTTATTCCTTTCATAGTAACTTTCTGAAAGGTATTGTTTCTTGAAATAATTTTTAAAGTCAGACCATTCCAACTGTTTCTCCTTCAGGCCCTTGGACAATTTTAGGTCTTGCCACCAAATGCTGGCCTTCCCTTTCAGATTGTAGATGGCCATTCTGACCTTCATGTTGTTGGAATAGTTGTAGATCTCGAAGTATTTTTTGATGTCCAACAACCATGCCTCATCTTCTTCTCCTGTCTTGGATTCTCCATCAAAGGTAGATGGTTTAATCTTTTTAAATTCTCCTTCGAGGTGGTCTACTTGTTTTCTTTTTCTATCCGATTTAGTTTTTTCTTCAGCTGAAGGTGTTCCTTCCAACAAACTATCTCCTTTTTCTGTTTTCGGCCCTGAGTTCTTGGAGACCCTTTTGCTGACTTCTTCCTCATGGTTATCGTTCTTTGGGATTTTCTTGGTCACTATGTTGCGCAACAGGACTTCATTTATCTCTTGTTGTTCCTGTTGTGCCTTTTTCAATTTTTCATTGTCTGCTTTGAAAATATGTAATTCAACAATAAGGTTCCTCATTATTTCTAACACTTCCGTGGGTGAGCTTCCATCATTGTTCTGTCTTGGATCTCTAGGGGGTCCTTGCTATGGGTTTTCTCCCATCTTTATTTCTGCATCGTCCTGAGCTGCCATAATTAACGCAAAATAGAAATAGCTTTATGTTTGTAACCATAAGATCTTTATTAGTTTTACATAAATCAGAATATATATACTAAGAAGTTATTGTGGCCCTGTTCAGGTCTAATGTTGTAACATTTTTGCTATGATACCATATGTAATATACCTCAAAATTTACATAAAAAAAATAAAATAATAATTGGGTACTTTGAGTTGATTTTGTGTCTTTAATGTTTCATTCATTCGTCAACTGTAATGTTGGGTACTTTGAGTTGATTCTGTGTCTTTAAAGTTTCATTCATTCATCAACCATAATGTACAGCAATCTTATTTCCCTTCTACTTCTCTATCCTATTTTAACATATTGTCGCCTCTTCCTATTTCGGTAATGAGTTATATACGAACATAGGTACATAGCTAGGGATATCATATTTCATTGAAACTTGGTAGTATCTACCATTTCGTTCCCAAAACCTACTTTATGATAAGGAGATGTAACTACTTAGAACCATTATCATATTAATGCAATGGTCATAGATGTAAAGCCTTATAACATTTGTTCTGATATATATATTGTTATAGGGTCTACAAGAAGAGGTTAACAATATTCAGAATACATTTAAACAGACACTGTCGGGTATAAAATCGGACACTAATTTGCACAATTGAATATAAAGTGTGCAGAGGCTAGCTTGTGAAGGTTATGGTTATGATCGTGCTAACATAAAATTACTCGGTAAGTAACGAAATTAGGCTATCCTCTTCGGATGGTTAATGCAATGGTAGTTGGGTTCAACATATAACCGGTATAGTAAGGTGATAAGAGTAACCCTAAGTAGGCCATCCGGTACCTTGCCATTAATACTCTGAGCAAATGATACAGTTTGGAACCCTCATGCCTTAAAGGCTTGTCTGCAACATTTAAGGCACCCGAGATAAGTCTATTTGATTCAGAGTTTGACTGGCATGCCCCAATGAGATGTTGTCAGTTACCATATATTCACATGGCCCAAGTACAAAGACCCCATCCCCATTACTCCATGTGAAAGGTTTCTCCAGCACTTTCACTTTCATTCTGGATTTGGTTTGGTGAAGGAGGAAGAAACGTTTCATACCATTTTCCATTTGGCTTTAGCATCGTGGTCATGAGTTTGTGATTCGGCCCCTGTGCTCGGTGGGTGGAAATCTTGGAAGGGACTTCTCGACGGGTAGCTCTGTACGGGGTAAGTTTACCCTTGACTGTTCTTTTATTTATGCATTCAAACCCTTCTGTCTTGTTAGGTAGGTATCTGCATGCTCCTGTTTCCCGGTCAGTTCCTCGGTAGCATTCTTGTTTTTCTTCGAGGTTATTGTGAAAGGGGTAGGTGGTATGCTAGCAAGGTTTAGGTTCTTTCACAGTTTATCCCCTTTCTCTGTACTAGCCTTCCTATCGAGGCCGAGCTATTCTCCTTTCTTGGAAGAACTTATTACGATATCTGTTAGAAATGTGCATTCGAGATATTCTATTTTTTTGATTGAACTTTTGTTATGGGCTTGGTTTCCCCATCGATTAGTCTCTTATTTGACAGAGTGTCATGTCCAGGTTTTCCCTTACTTGGGTGCGTAACAGACCTTTCGGCATACTGTTGATCTTGAGAGAAATTCTTTGTTTAATTAAAGCGTTCGCTAGTGTCATTATATTGATCAGGAGCGGCATTCTAATGGCCGGAGGCATTTTAATCCTTTCTGTTCATATCTAAAATGTCACATTGATTTTATATTTACTATTACTTTATGGTCAGTATACGCAAATCATTTCCTGTAGTGTTTCTTTGGATTAAAACTGGTATTCATTGCTAATGATGGACCTCTTGATGTGAGAGGGTACCCATCAGGTTGACATGAACTCCTCTTTCCCTTTCGGTCTCGGAGGCATACTGGGTAGCGCGATGGCAGAAGGAAAGAACCCTCCATTATAGTTAAGTATTCACCACCCCCCTTTCTGATTATGTTCAATTCTGTAATTTAATCATATTATTTCCATTGGATAGATTATAATGCTTCACATTACTTTGTGTAGGTGCGGTCACGCCGAAGCATGGGGATTCCCTCTTCACTCCTTCAAGAGGTATTCGGGTTCCAACAAAGTGCCCTTCCATCTATTTCTAGTTTACATGCACCGATGGTCAAGGCTACATCCCGTTCCTAATGTTTAAAGATTTTTAGTTCCAAGTTCTGTATTTAGTTGATACAGGGTACGCCCTGATTTGTATAAACATTTTGGTACGAAGAAAATTTATGCCAAGCTTGCGCCTCGTTGGACTTGTGATATTCAGACAGTCGTTCTATTTAAGTAATATGATCATTATGCTTTGAGTGTTATTTCTTTGTGGATATGGGTTCTAATCTGTCACTTTCTGTGTTTAACATTTTCCTCAGTATTTCCGAAAAAACGATTTGTTATTACAGATTCGATTTCTCTAGTTATTTTTCCAGAATTGACTCTCACTGTTGACTACACAGTCCCTTCTCCAAATGATTCGGCTATACACAATAGTATGCCTAAAACTAACATAGTAACAAATGTGCCTAAGGGTTTTGTTTTCCACCGGGATTGTGTGATGACTTCCAGATTTCATTTATGCATCGTATACTTATATTCTGATATAAAATTATTTTTGGTAGGAGTTGAACCTGAATCTTATTCCACCCATTCGTAAATTTGACTTACAAACTAGTTGTATGCAATGTTTTCATGGAAATCCTATGTTTGTGGGATTCCGTCCAGATTTTGGTGTTTTTCATATATAAATCGACAGGATAAATATTTGTCCGTTTGAGATTATAAAAGATCGGGACTTTCAGAATTCATATTTATTTCCTTTCATGAGATTATTTTACTCCTTTATACTAGATACCCTGTAGCATTGTACCTACCACAGAGGTTTATTGTTATACTGTAGGTGAACCTTTAAACAACAAAGTCATTACTAAGATACCATCACCACCATACTGATGTAGATATACTTAATTTTTGTAATGGGGTTTGGTAAGTTTTCTGAATTATTTTCCTATGTATATGTTTATGTGTATATCTATCTAGTTTCTGGATACCTTAGTAGTTAGTTTACCCTAGTGTCAATGTATCACTTATATAGA
>JASDQU010374987.1:126390-149413 GCA_032191745.1 Picea mariana | reverse complement strand
TTTTTGGGACGTCACATCCTTTCACCCTTAAGTAAAACACTGTCCTCAGTGTTCATTCCTTTCCTGGAACAGGATTGGATGAGATTTTCACAAATCTCCCTCCAACTCCCAAGTGGCCTCCTCAGGACTAAAGTGCTTCCACTGCACCTTTACCTGAGCGACAGGTCTGTTCCAAAGTGCTATTTCTCTCCAGTCCAGAATGCGTAGGGGTTCCACCTGGAACTCGCCTTCGTGTTCCACCTGCACCAAATTCCAATCAATCATATGAGTAGGTTCATGAATATACTTTTTCAACAAGGAAATATGAAAAACATTATGAATTTTCAGATTAGCCGGGAGTGCAAGTTGGTATGCTACGGGTCCAATTCGAGCTAGTATCTCGAAGGGTCCAAAAAACATAAGTGCCAGCTTGGCACAGTTTCCTAACTTCAACAAGATTCTTCGGTCTTTGACCTTTAAATAAACATGGTCTCCCACTTGGAATTCCAAGTGTCTTCTTTTCTGATCTGCATAGCTTTTCTATCTATCCTGTGCTTCTTTCAAATTCTATTGTACCTTCCTTACCATTTTTTCCATTTCTTTGAGCATCTCTGGTCCCACCATGAGTCTGTCAATCAGATTATCCCAACTAATTGGAGTCGTACATTTTGTGCCATACAATATTTTGAAAGGGCTCAATTTAGCCGAAGTTTGGTATCCATTGTTATATGTAAATTCTACCAAGTGTAGATAGTCTTCCCATTTGTTTGGTTTTGTTCTTACATACATGCGGAGCATATCCTCCATGATTTGATTTGTCCTTTCAGTTTGTCCATCCGTTTGCGGTTGATAACTCGTACTCAAATTCAAGTTAGTTTTTAGCTCTGCAAACAATTCCATCCAAAAGGTGGATGTGAATTTTACGTCTCTATCTGAAATCACCATTTTAGGAATACCATGCATTCTAAAAATTTCTTTCATGAATATTTCAGCAATGTTTATAGCTTTAAAAGTAGACTTTACAGGAATAAAGTGTGTAGACTTACTGAGTTTATCGATTACAACCATAATAGAATCGTTCTGTTTCTGAGTTTTAGGCAAACCTGTTATAAAATCTAGTGATATGGTCTCCCATTTCCATTCTGGTATTGGTAATGGTTGTAATAGGCTGGCTGGATGCTGGTGTTCGACCTTAACCTACTGATAATCTTAGCACCTAGCCAAGTATTCTTCTGTTTCACCCTTCATATTGGGCCAATAAAATAGTTTTCTAAGTGTTGTTATCGTTTTCTGGTAACCTGGATGGCCAAAATACGGTTTCTTATGCACTTCATCCAAGACTGTTCATTTTAACTCTAGAGAATCTGGTAAATAAAGCCTGTTTTTAAATCGTAGTAGTCCCTTCTTGTCGATACCTAGATCCGTTTTAACTGAGTTTGGGGTACTGTTCTGTAATTCTGTCATTACCTTAGTGTAATTTTCGTCATTAATACTTGTTGTGCTTATTCTTTGTTCCAGATCACTTCCAGCCCTACTGATACTTATTTCAAATATCCCATGGTCTCTTCTGCTTAAAGTATCTGCTACTTTATTTTCCTTACCCTTGATATGTCTGACCTCAAAGTCGAATTCGCTTAAGAAGGCTAGCCACCTTGCTTGTCTTGCATTAAGGTCTAGTTGGTTAAACAGATATTTCACTCCGCTATTATTCGTTAATAGTAGGAATTTTCTGCCCATTATGTAGTGTCGCCACATTTTTAAGGCGTGTATTACTGCTACTAATTCTAAGTCATGAGTGACATAATTTCGCTCATGTTCCTTTAATTTCCAAGACTCATAACAAATAACGTGTCCTTCCTGAGTTAGGACACCACCTAATCCTTCTTTACTTCCATCCACACATACCATGAAGTCTTTATCGGGGTCTGTTACCTTCAATATGGGTGTAGTTGTCAATAATCCCTTCAGTTTGTTAAAGCTATCTTAGCACTTTTCTGACCAGTTAAACTTGGCTCCTTTCTTTTGTAATGAAGTGATAGGGTAGGCTATCCTGGAAAACCCTTCTATAAACCTGCGGTAATATCCAGTGATTCCCATGAACGATCATATATCTGCTACATCCTTGGGCACCGACCATTCCATAATGGCTTTTGTCTTTTTCGGGTCTACGACAATGCCTTCTGTTGAAATCACATGTCCTAAATATTGTATTTCTTTCTGATAGAAGTCACACTTGTCAAATTTGGCGTACAGTTTGTGTTTCCTCAATGTCTACAAAACTATCCTGAAGTGTTCATCATGTTCTTCTTCCGTTTTTGAATATACTAGAATATCGTCGATAAATACTACCACGAACTTGTCTAAGTACTGACTGAAAATACTATTCATCAGACACATAAATGTGGCTGGTGCGTTAGTGAGTCCAAAAGGTATGACTATGAATTCATAGTGTCCATACCTTGTCTGAAAGGTTGTTTTGCTTATGTCCTCATCTTTTATCCTAACTTGATGATAGTCGGATCGTAAATCCAACTTTGAAAAGATCTTGGCCCCACCTACTTGATCAAACAGATCATTTGTCCTTGGTAAGGGGTATTTGTTCTTAATACTTATTTTGTTCAGTTGTCTATAATCAATACATAGTCTTAGAGTACCATAGTTCTTTTTCACAAAGAGGACTGTTGCACCCCATGGTGAGACACTGGGTTTGATATACTCTTTGTCCAATAATTCATGTAACTGTATTTTTAATTTTGTCAGTTCTAGTAAACTCATTCGGTAAGGTGCCTTTGAGATAGGGGCTGAACCTCATAGTAGGTCTATGGAGAAGTCTATTTCCCTTCTAGGAGGTAATTCTGGTATCATCCACAAATATGTCTTTGAAGTCAAGTAGGACAACAAAGTATTCTAGTTTTGGCTTATCATCTTTTTCTAGCAGATTCGTTACTTGGATGGCATAAACTTGACATCCCTTCCTCATACATTTCTTGAGTTTCATTCCTGAAAATTGTCTGACTGATATCGGTTTTGGTATACCTTGGGCTGTTCTAACAGTGCCAAAATCGTCCTNAGGACAACAAAGTATTCTAGTTTTGGCTTATCATCTTTTTCTAGCAGATTCGTTACTTGGATGGCATAAACTTGACATCCCTTCCTCATACATTTCTTGAGTTTCATTCTTGAAAATTGTCTGACTGATACCGGTTTTGGTATACCTTGGGCTGTTCTAACAGTGCCAAAATCGTCCTTATAGCTAAGTATCTTTGTATAGCAATCTAGTACTGCTTTGTGTTGTTCCAACCAATCCATCCTGATAATCATATCATAAGATCCTAGTGGTAGGATGTTCAGATGGGTCTTTATATTTTGACCATCTAAGCTGAACTCACAATCCAGAACAAAGTCAACTAATTTTCTTTTAGTACCAGTCGCTAATTGTACAAACCATGATTTTGTGTGCTTCAGTTTCTTAAGTTTGTTTGACTCTGCCACATTAGGTGTAATATAACTTAACATAGCTCCAGGGTCAATTAAAACAGAAATTCGAGTGTCATTGATTTTACCTTTGATTTCTACCACCGAGGACTAGTGGTCAACTTGTTGACCATCTATGGCTACATTTATCCGATGTAGGCTTCTGCTCACATCTCCCACTGTTGAGGCTTCCTGCAGATTATGAACAACAATTATGTTTGTTCAACTCAAACGTGGACAGTTCCTCCTTAGATGAGGCTCTCCACATTCCCAACACTTTAATGGCTCATGGGGGTTGTCTCCAAACTTCTTCATTCCCAGGTTTACTAGTTTACCACTGCCTTGCGTATTCGGATGGTTGGAGTGAAAATCCTTTCTCGAAAAACTTTTTCCTGTATTCTGATAAGAAGCTGGTTGGTACCCCTTCTTCCGTTGGTCCATTCGTTGTTGTTTCTTATCCTTCCATGCTTTGGGAAACTCTACCTGTTGTTTATACTGATCATAGCACATTCGTGCCTTCCTGAATACTTCGCTCAAGGATTTGGGGTTGTCAAACTCAATTCGGTCCTTATAGGATTGTGGTAGACAACTTAGAAATCGCTGAATTTTTACTTTATCCTCATGGATGTATGGTACAAACCTTAGCAGTTCCAGAAATTTATTTATAAGGTCCTCCATTACCATCTCTCCAAGTCATAACTCGTATAACTCCTTTTTCTTCCTTTCATAGTAACTTTCTGAAAGGTATTGTTTCTTGAAATACTTTTTAAAGTCAGACCATTCCAACTGTTTCTCCTTCAGGCCCTTGGACAATTTTAGGTCTTGCCACCAAATGCTAGCCTTCCCTTTCAGATTGTAGATGGCCATTCTGACCTTCATGTTGTTGGAATAGTTGTAGATCTGGAAGTATTTTTTGATGTCCAACAGCCATGCCTCATCTTCTTCTCCTGTCTTGGATTCTCCATCAAAGGTAGATGGTTTAATCTTTTTAAATTCTCCTTCGAGGTGGTCTACTTGTTTTCTTTTTCTATCCGATTTAGTTTTTTCTTTAGCTGAAGGTGTTCCTTCCAACAAACTATCTCCTTTTTCTGTTTCCAGCCCTGAGTTCTTGGAGACCCTTTTGGTGACTTCTTCCTCGTGGTTATCGTCCTTTGGGATTTTCTTGGTCACTATGTTGTGCAGCAGGACTTCATTTATCTCTTGTTATTCATGTTGTACCTTTTTCAAATTTTCATTGTCTGCTTTGAAAATCTGTAATTCAACAATAAGGTTCCTCATTATTTCTAGCACTTCCGTGGGTGAGCTTCCATCACTGTTCTGTCTTGGATCTCTAGGGGGTCCTTGCTGTGGGTTTTCTCCCAGCTTGATTTCTGCATCGTCCTGAGCTGCCATAATTAACGCAAAATAGAAATAGCTTTCTGTTTGTAACCATAAGATCTTTATTAGTTTTACATAAATCAGAATATATATACTAAGAAGTTATTGTGGCCCTGTTCAGGTCTAATGTTGTAACCTTTTTGCTATGATACCATATGTAATATACCTCAAAATTTACATAAAAAAAATAAAATAATAATTGGGTACTTTGAGTTGATTCTGTGTCTTTAAAGTTTCACTCATTCGTCAACTATATTGTTGGGTACTTTGAGTTGATTCTGTGTCTTTAAAGTTTCATTCATTCATCAATCATAATGTACAACAATCGTATTTCCCTTCTACTTCTCTATCCTATTTTAACATATTGTTGCCTCTTCCTATTTCGGTAATGATTTATATACGAACATAGGTACATAGCTAGGGATATCATGTTTCATTGAAACTTGGTAGTATCTACCATTTCGTTCCCAAAACCTACTTTATGATAAGGAGATGTAACTACTTAGAACCGTTATCATATTAATGCGATGGTCGTAGATGTAAAGCCTTATAACATTTGTTCTGATATATATATTGTTATAGGGTCTACAAGAAGAGGTTAACAATATTCAGAATACATTTAAACAGACACTATCGGGTATAAAATCGGACACTAATTTGCACAATTGAATATAAAGCGTGCAGATGCTAACTTGTGAAGGTTATGGTTATGATCGTGCTAACATAAAATTACTCGGTAAGTAACGAAATTAGGCTATCCGCTTCGGATGGTTAATGCAATTGTAGTTGGGTTCAATGTATAACCGGTATAGTAAGGTGATAAGAGTAACCCTAAGTAGGCCATCCAGTACCTTGCCATTAATACTCTAAGCAAATGATACAGGTTGGAACCCCCATGCCTTAAAGGCTTGTCTGCAACGTTTAAGGCACCTGAGATAAGTCTATTCGATTCAAAGTTTGACTGACATGCCCCAATGAGATGTCGACAGCTACCATATATTCACATGGCCCAAGTACAAAGACCCCATCCCCATTACTCCATGTGAAAGGTTTCTCCAGCACTTTCACTTTCATTCTGGTTTTGGTTTGGTGAAGGAGGAAGAAACATTTCATACCATTTTCCATTTGGCTTTAGCATCGTGGTCATGAGTTTGTGATTCGGCCCATGTGCTCAGTGGGTGGAAATCTTGGAAGGGACTTCTCGACGGGTAGCTCTGTGCGGGGTAAGTTTACCCTTGACTGTTCTTTTATTTATGCATTCAGACCCTTCTGTCTTGTTAGGTAGGTCTCTACATGCTCTTGTTTCCCGGTCAGTTCCTTGGTAGCATTCTTTTTTTTATTGTGAAAGGGGTAGGTGGTATGCTAGCAAGGTTTAGGTTCTTTCACGGTTTATCCCCTTTCTCTGTACTATCCTTTCTATCAAGGCCGAGCTATTCTCCTTTCTTGGAAGAACTTATTATGATATCTGTTAGAAATGTGCATTCGAGATATTGTATTTTTTTTATTGAACTTTTGTTATGGGCCTGGTTTCCCCATCGATTAGTCTCTTAGATGACAGAGTGTCATGTCCAAGTTTTCCCTTACTTGGGTGCGTAACAGACCTTTCGGCATACTGTTGATCTTGAGAGAACTTCTTTGTTTAATTAAAGTGTTCGCTAGTGTCATTATATTGATCAGGAGCGACATTCCAATGGTCGGAGGCATTTTAATCCTTTCTGTTCATATTTGAAATGTCACATTGAGTTTATATTTACTATTACTTTATGGTCGTTATACGCAAATCATTTCCTGTAGTGTTTTTTTGGATTAAAACTGGTATTCATTGCTAATGATGGACCTCTTGATGTAAGAGGGTACCCATCAGGTTGACATGAACTCCTCTTTCCCTTTCGGTCTGGGAGGCGTACTGGGTAGCGCGATGGCAGAAGGCAAGAACCCTCCATTATAGTTAAGTATTCACCGGCCCCCTTTCTGATTATGTTCAATTCTGTAATTTAATCATATTATTTCCATTGGATACATTATAATGCTTCACATTACTTTGTGTAGGTGCGGTCACGCCGAAGCATGGGGATGCCCTCTTTACTTCTTCAAGAGGTATTCGGGTTCCAACAAAGTGCCCTTCTGTCTATTTCTAGTTTACATGCACCGATGGTCAAGGCTACATCCCGTTCCTAATGTTTAAATATTTTTAGTTCCAAGTTCTGTATTTAGTTGATACAAGGTACGCCCTAATTTGTATAAACATTTTGGTATGAAGAAAAATTATGCCAAGCTTGCGCCTCGTTGGACTTGTGATATTTAGACAGTCGTTCTATTTAAGTAATATGATCATTATGCTTTGAGTGTTATTTCTTTGTGGATATGGGTTCTAATCTGTCACTTTCTATGTTTAACATTTTCCTCAGTATTTCCGAAAAAACAATTTGTTATTACAGATTCGAATTCTCTAGTTATTTTTCAAGAATTGACTCTCACTGTTGATTACACAGTCCCTTCTCAAAATGATTCGGCTATACACAATAGTATGCCTAAAACTAACATAGTAACAAATGTGCCTAAGGGTTTTGTTTTCCACCGAGATTGTGTGATGACTTCAAGATTTCATTTATGCATCGTATACTTATATTCTGATATAAAATTATTTTTGGTAGGAGTTGAACCTGAATCTTATTCCACCCATTCGTAAATTTGACTTACAAACCAGTTGTATGCAATGTTTTCATGGAAATCCTGTGTTTGTGGGATTTCGTCCAGATTTTGGGGTTTTTCATATATAAATCGACAGGATAAATATTTGTCCGTTTGAGATTATAAAAGATCGGGACTTTCAGAATTCATATTTATTTCCTTTCATGAGATTGTTTTACTCCTTTATACTAGATACCCTGTAGCATTGTACCTACGACAGATGTTTATTGTTATACTGTAGGTGCGCCTTTAAACAACATAGTCATTACTAAGATACCATCACCACCATAGTGATGTAGATATACTTAATTTCTGTAATGGGGTTTGGTAAGTTTTCTGAATTATTTTCCTATGTATATGTTTATGTGTATATCTATCTACTTTCTGGATACCTTAGTAGTTAGTTTACCCTAGCGTCATTGTATCTCTTATATAGAACGCTCAATTATATATATACATATATGTTCATAATATATCTGTACAGGTCGATATATATATATATATATATATATCGATTAATACCTCTTTGATAAAGAGTGTGTTTACTTTGAATTTGGACTTGTATGCTCATTAGAGGAGGCTCATTATATACTATAAGCATCTACAGGAAATGAAATCCGCCACAAAAATTGGTGCACGTGGCTTCAAGTATTTATGAAAACAATTTTATTTTCATTTTACTTAACAGAATTAACTAAGAAGATAGATGTAGTTTGTAGTCCATTCTATTATGAGATTAGTAACTTCTACAAAATTCTTCTTACTGTTTGATACATTCCATGATCTTAGTAATTACTCAGGATAACATCTAAATAAATAAGTCCATTTCTAGTTAATGCTTAGGAAGAAAAATGATAGATCTTTCCACCACAACATTCAACTAGAAATTCATACATAGAAGTAAAGAAATTGCAACACATGACATTTAACTAGGATAAGGTAGAGTTACATATCTGAATCAAATTTGCGGGAAGCCAAAGGAAGCAACCATGTTCCTCCCAACCGTAGAACAGGGCAGCCAATCTACTTGCCCGATTCACCCCCTAGCCTGACCATGAACCCATGAGGGCGAATTGAAATCTCCTCTCCAACAATATCCTTTAATTTCAGAAAAATCCCCCTTGCCTCACACTCACACAACAGTGCTCATAACAACAAGGAAAAAAAAATCAGTAGTCTTCTTTCCCAGCATACTTCGCAGTGTCCTACCTCCTCACATATGCTATTTATTAATTTGCCAAGGACTTTTTCCCTCCCTTGGGAATTTTCGCAGCACTCTAAATCCCTGATTTTCAGGGGCTGCCAATGGCCAAATCACTGATTTTCCACTTGTAACAATCATCCTAGAGTTAATTCCAATGTGTTCCCCACTCATGGAGTCATGGTCAACTAAATTTAACATGGTTGTTCCATTTGTCCTCCTGCAATCAATATAAAATATTATGTTTTCATACAAGTGTCATAGTCAAATAGTTAGTTGGGTCAAATCAGGTCTCTGCCCAATAGTCATAATAATTAATTACAATCATCAAATTCAAAATTTGGAATTGCCATAAATGGAAAAAAAATTCCAAATTCGAATTTACTAAGAACAGAAATGAATTTTCAGCAGATTTAAATTTTAAAAGATATTTTGTTTTTTTGGGACGTCACAACTTGTCTCTTTAATTTCATGGAAGAATCTTAATAGTTGATCCCATCATATTAACAGTCGATTCACACCAGGAAGAGTGCATGTTCAATATGTTATCTCGGAAGGACAAGCAACAGACCGCCCTACATATCTAAATCTATAGCTAAGCACCTATAGCTCACAAATACAACCGTTGCTTGGTTATGGATCTACCATATGCAAGGGAAGGAGCTTCCGTTTTGGACCTTGAACCACTAGTATAAGAGGGAACAGAAGTAGGGGTTTCACCCATTCTAAGAAAGAAAAAGTACTATAAGTCATACCCAGTTTCTAATTGTTCTAGATTATATATTATACTCTGGGTGGAAAGGTTGTCGAGGTGGAAACAATAACATAAAAATAGATGGGGTTTGACCCGTCGGTGTAGTTAAGGAAGCATCTTCAGTAGAAAAGTCTATTCTAGGGCTAATGGCATACTAGGAAATTCCCAACCCAAAAGCACAGGCAACAGAGGCAAAGGAAGCTTGCCCACCCTTCTAGGTCGATAGTCAAAGCTATAAGAAAAAAGTAGTCGACTTAGTGATTTGATTTATTATAATGAGATTGGTATTTATTTCGCCTATTTACCTTTATTTCTTAGGATGGACTGCCTTTGAAAGAAAATGGCATACATAGAGCGACTATTCCTCATTCTATAGGGTGGAAAATAACCTAACCTATGACAAGGTCCAGTGAGTTCATTGGTGCAAGGCCAAAAGAAATGCATTGGTATCTCTTGGAGAACTGGAAGGCCTCTAACAAACCAATTCAAGTTCAAGGAGAATTTATGCACTCGTTGGGGACAATATTATATGAGATGCTACAAAAAAGTGGGGCATAAACAAATCGTTCATAGGCTATAATAGAAGAGAAAGCTATTATCCATGGGTGGTATTATCTCTAGAATATACTAGGCTGAACTTCCTAACCGTACCCATACGCATAACAACCCTTATTTTTTGTAATAAGTTGTCGCAGATACAACTATTTTTCTTGTTGGTTCAGACGGTTGAACGGGAGGGGAATAGGAGGGGGCCGAGGGAAGAGGAAAACCATCATAGTCTTCTTTTCTTATACTCTTTATATCAATCTGCACTCGAGACCTGGGTGCACACAGGAAGAAGTTGCCCCAAAGCCGAGTTCTTCCAGAAGTTTACAGTTATGGCAGTCAGAAAGGTATGTTTCCTCCACCTCTAAACACATTCAATAGTAACAACCATGGATTTATGAAGATATTTATGAAGATTACTTCAAAATTTCTTAGATAGAAAAACCTTTGAACCATTTTTAAAATAGATGGTAGAATCCCATGTACCAAATCTAACAAATATGATCTACATTTTACACCAATTGTGTGGCAGTCAATCGAACGTCAGTAAAGGGTTCAAGTTTGTCTGAGCACCATATGAAATATTTTTCAATGTTGTCACGTACATATCTGGAGATCACGGTAATTCAGTCTCACCCTTCTTCCCACTTTGTCCTGGATTCGCTAGTCTTTTGACAGTGCAGGTGGTCTTCATGGTGACAATGAAAGTGGTAGAAGGAAAGGTGAATCTTGTTGCTACTGAAGAAGTTGATGGATGATGGATTGAAATGATGCCAACTTTGGTTCACGCCACATGAAGAAGAGAAACTAGGAAGGTAATAAACTAAGTCAACTAATGGCTATTATAGGTTCAAAAATAAAACATTTTGTTGTACAGGTGTTAGAATTATAAGTTCACTAACATAGTCTTTGGACGCCACAACCTTCCATGCAATATTGGACACCGCAATTGGACAGCATGCAATCTTGGACACCACAATATGAAATATGATATGAGTTATCAACTATGGGATATGGTTTGGGCGATGGAGCGGTAAACATTTAATGTTTGGGAATTAATGTTAACTTGAAAGTTAGCATTAATCCATGTTAATACATTATGGGATCAAATATGCACTTCAAAGTTATTTTAAGCTAAGATATGGTAAGAGTGTGCCTCGGGAAGAGACCAAATAAGGCCTCCAAATTAAAACTTTATCCTTAAAACCAAAAGCGACCTGGAAATGTGCATGAAACTATTAAAACTTTTCTTAAGTTGCTTGGTTTCCATGTTGTACTAATACAGCCATGAAAAATCGATTACTTAAGTCCCTATTTCCCAAAGGCCAAGGACTAATAAAGGTAAACTTATGTCGGATTCCACTAGTTACCATTGAATTTTCGAACATAGGAATTGGATCTTGACTTGTAAGTAGAGGTTAGACATGTATAATTATTATAATTATTATATAGAGATATATAGGTATATAATATTAATATAAATTATGATATTATGGATTTTTAGTTTAATGATGAATACTTTGATATAATGTCATAAATAATAGAGTAAAATTTTATTGGAAGTCTTTTGGATAGATAAATTATTACACTACTAAATCATTTAGTTGTTATGAGTCGAATTTCACATTCTATGTCTAAAATGGCACATGATGTATTCACTTGTAGATAGTAAGGATGGTCATTCTCTATAGGTAGATGTCAATTAAATTGTTATGTTGATTTTGCAATTAATGGATAATTCATGCTTAAGGTATCTAAATTGTTGGAAATTGAATTGTGAAAGAATAATATCTTGACCGTTAATAAATATTTTATTGATGCTACTTCCTTATAGATTTATAGATTATAATGTAGGTAATCTAGAAACTAAATGGCCTTAATATGTTGAATAAATGCATGAAAAAATAATTTTATGGGTTGAATATGATTGCATTGATATATGAAAAGGGTAGGAAGCTACACCTTTTGAACCGTAAAGAATTGATGATTAAGTATTGTTGTTGATTTTATTCTTAAATTTTAGAATAGGATTAGGGTTATGGGAGTAGATACCTTTATGTTCCTCAAAACAATAACCAGTCCTCAGACCTGAAATGGTCAAAATCAATCAAATGAATCCTTGACTTGAGCATTGATTATGTGTCTTGGATGTCCTAACCTTGCAAGGTAGGTTGGGAGGGTATACATCTTTTTATATATTCATGTTATATGGTTTATATATGAGTAACAATGATTTTGTATCCAAATTGTGTTGTGTGGTGATACAGATGAGAATAGAATGTGTAAATATTGATGTATTTTATTTTCGCACGCACTTGTTCTAACCAATGGTTTTCAAAAAAAAAAATTACCAATACTGCACTCACTTAAATTTATGTCTTAACAAAGGAGTGTTACACATAAATACTGAAAAACCCTAGTTTTTGAGATGTACATAGTCTAACAATATAATAGGGTGTTAGGAACCAAATACCAAGATAGCATAGAAAAATCTCATAATAAGTACTCAATGCCTTGAAAAAAAGATAATTTCAGATAATAAACCTCTTCGAGGGGGAAACCTCCTTATACACCACATGAATTTCCAAATACAAGATTATTCCAAATGAAAACGTCTCCTTGGTATATATAGGAGACTAGGAGGTACAATTACAACTAATGGACCAAAGCCTACATAAATAAAATAACATTATGAATGTAAAATTCCCTAAATAAGGGGTAATGTGCCACTATTTAGGGCTTAACATGCCCCTCCCCTTCAGACAAGTGTTGTCTGCAACACTTGAATAATTTTGGATGCTTCTGTATAAAAGACGCATCATTCCAAGTGGAATCTTTAGTAGGTAGTTTCCACCACTTAATGAGATACTCTGAAATGGATCTATTCCTCAGCTGGCGAATTATTGTGTCAGTGATAGCTTCAATATCTAATATGATTTTTCCTTCCACATCAAGTTCTGTAAATATAGTTTGAATTGAGATCTTGTCACCTATAACCTTCTTTAAGCATGAAACATGGAAAACTAGGTATACTCATGAAGATGCAGACAACTCCAAGTTGTATTCCATAGTACCAATCTTTTGAAACACCTTATAAGAGCCATAGTACTTTAGTGATAATTTATTATCCTTCTTGGTTTGTTTGAGGGACATTTGTTTGTATGGTTGTAGTCTTAAAAACACTGAATCCCCTACTTCAAAACCTGCTTTACTACAGTGTTGATCTTCTTATCATTTCATGTGATTCTATTCCATGGTCATGTTGTTCTTTAATATTTGGAGAACTTGTTGTTGATGCTCGATGTGATCTTCCACTGCTTGAAACTTATATTTTTATTTTAGAGAAGAAGTTATGGAAGGAGGGTGGTATCCATAGAGTTACATAAATGGTGTCATTTTTGTTGTAGTATGAAAGGAAGTGTTATACCATCATTCTGCTAAGGGTAACCATTTGAACCATTGTTTTTTTTTTATAAGAGACAAAGCAATGAAGGTATCCTTCCAGACATTTTTTCACTATCTTAGTTTGTCCATGAGATTGAGGATGATAGGATGAGCTATGAGTCAATTGAGTTCCCAATCAAGAAAATAATTATGTCAAGAAATGTCTAGTGAAGATGGGATTTCTGTCACTTACAATAATCTTTGGGCTTCCATGTAGCTTTTGAACTATCTCCATGAATGTTGTCTCCATGAATGCAATGGCAACTATACTGGATTTGAAGGAATGAGAGAGTGCATAAAAGTGTGTGTACTTGATGAGTCTATCAACAATCACCATGATGACACTCTTTACTTCATACTTCGGTAACCCTGTGATGAAATCCATGGAAGCCTCCTTCCAATGTTGACTTGGGATGGATAATGGTTATAAAATACCTGGGTTCTTAAGTGTTTCCACCTTATTTTTTTGTCAAACCAAACATTCTTCCGCAAACCTTTGAACATTAGTTTCAAGACCATCCCAAAAAAATTCCTTCTTGACCCTATGGTAGTTTTTCAAAAATCCTGAGTGTCGTCCTACCGAAGAGGTGTGCAATTCAAATAGTACCTTTTGTTTGAGTTGGGAGTTGTTACATAAATATAAGCAATCTTTGTACCATAGTGAATCATTTTTCCATGTATTCCATTCATCCTTCGCTTCTATTATTCAATAGAGTTGGATGATCAAGATAACACATAGAAAGACCTCAACTTCTTCATTGTTTCTTGAGAGTGAACTTGTCACAACATTTTTCTTCCCTTTTTATAAATGATTTAAAAATCATAACCCAATATCTTGGTCACCCATTTTAATTGTTCTTCTGAAGATTCTCTTTGTTCAAAGAAGTATTTAAGACTACCATGATTTTTTTTGACCGTGAAGTGCCTACCTATTAGGTAAGGGCACCATTTCTTCAATGCATGTAGCATTGGCATAATTTCCTTCTCATAAATTGATTTTTGTAAGTCCTTTCCCTTGAGTGGGTGAATTTCGAAAGCAAGGGGACATCCTTCTTGCATTAAAACAACACCAATGACATTTCCCGAGGCATCACATTCCACAATAAAGGTTTTTGTGAAGTCTGGTGTGGTCAAGACAAGAGCTTTGCACATCACCTCTTTAAGTTGTTCAAAAGATTGAGTTTCCTCTCAAGTCCATGAAAATGCATCCTTCTTAGTTAATTTCATTAAAGGTACTTCTATTCTTCCATACTTTCGAACAAACTTGCATTAGTAACTTGTCAAACCCAAAAATCCTCTAATATTCTTCAATGTTTTGAGAATCGGCCAATCCATCATGGACTTAATCTTGTTAGGGTGTAACTTGACACCTTCATGAGATATAATATGGCCCAAATACTCTACCTCCTTCACCCCAAAGAAACATTTGGATGGTTTGGCATATAGTTGTTGCTCCTTTAGTAGTTGTAGCACCTCGTCAACATGTCGCACATGATCCTCCCAAGACTTACTATAGATTATTATATCATCAAAAAATACTAACACAAATTTTCAAAGGAAGGGCCTGAAAATGGAATTCATCAACCCTTGGAATGTGGAAGGTGCATTTGTAAGGCCCAAAGGCATGACCAAAAATTCATAATGGCTTTCATGAGTTCGGAATGTTATTTTTGGGATATTTGTTTCCTTCATTCTAATATGATGATACCCTGAACGAAGATCCAACTTTGTGAAATAGATTGTTCCATGTAATTCATCTAACAATTCATCAATGAAGGGAATGGGAAACTTATCTTTAATAGTGATCTCGTTGAGCTCTCTATAATCTGGACACATACTCCATGAGCCATATTTCTTGAGTACCATTACCACCGGTGCAGAGTAAGAACTTTGGCTAGGTCTAATAATGCCATCCTCTAACATTTCTTCAACCATACTCTCAATTTCACTCTTTTGGGCACAAGGGTGTCTGTAAGGCTTGATGTTAGGAGGAACACTCCGAAGAATTAGGTGAATAGCATGATCATGATTTCGAGTGGGTGGAAGACTTTTGAGAATATCTTCAAATACTTTGGAATTCTTATCAACGATCCCTTTGGGATCTAGGGGAATATATAACTTAGATGTTTGAACATCTAGTGAGCATAGTTGTGTAATTACACCCTGATGCCCCTTTTTCAATATTTTTTTAATTACATCTTGATGCCCCCTTTTCAATAATTTTTTCATGTCATTGAATACTAAAATGACATTTCCATAATGACAATAATATATGAAATATATATAATGACATTGATATAGTAAACATAGATTTGAATTATTATAACTTTCTTCTTCTCAAAACATGAGAAATTATTATAACTTTCTTATTCTCGACACATGACAAAGATCAATAATTAGTTTCCCTTACCCTATGTTTTAACTTTTATATTTTTAATGCAATTTTTGTAAATAGGTTACTCTCTTCCCATATATATAGATTCATCAGATGCACGCTACATAAAAGCCTGGTTTCAAATCTTTGGCTATTTGAGAAAATCAAGGGTGAGAGTTAATTTTTTGGATTGATATAGATTATGATTTTTTTTGGAATTGGATATTTCTTTTAATTACGTTGTTGAATAAAAGTGTAAGCTGAAGAAACAATGATTTTCATGGTGGATAAGTGAATAGAAAATAAGACAAGATTTTTATGCTGGATAAGTGAATAGAAAAGAAGACAATAATGTCGTAGGTGTGTATTGTAAACGAATAGGATTAAAAAGATCTTTTAAGTCCGATATAGAGTTGGTACCCATCTAAATTTGATTTCTAATATGAATCCTAACCATACGAGACTTGAATTATCATTAGTCATCGTAAATCATCGTAAAGCCTTCTTCACGATGATCCTCCAAAACCTAACGCATAAATTTGGTTTGGGACAAACAAGATTAGTCGAATTTAGCAACAAAGCTGTGCTAAAAATGTCACAAGGTATATACCGATCATCATGTTATCCTTTTTATTTAGCTTTTTCCAGATGAAAAACAAGGGCTTGAGAGCGCTTACTACTTAGATAAATGAAAAACCTGGACAGATCCCGTCTCATTGTACGGAGTTATCTTCGACCTAATTTAAAGTTTATTTACAACGAGGGCAATCTTGTACTATAAAGATTCTACCTCTTCCATTTCTGTTGTAGGTAGCGCCTTAAAAGTTAGGGTTTTGGATTGCACCATATATTGASGTAGTTCTRTTAATAAAGCGACAGACTTCCATTTTCTTTACTGGCATTCTAATGAATAAAGAAGCAGACTATTTTAAAAGATGAAGCATCTTTCCTCAGAGCGAGATTAATTAATGTATTCCAACGCACCAAAAGGTCCTACAATTCACTTCTTAATTATGTGACCTAGGAAAAATCAGCTCACTCCTTTCGCTGAATTAAGGATAAAGCAGAGGAAGCATTTAAGCCAAGCAAATTACTTGATTTTTCAAAACCGCACAGCATCCAAAACGTTTTGCGAATGAATATATGACGAAAGTACTGCATAATAAGCATGTATAAACAGGCTGCAGGTAGTCATGTAAAAATCAGAAAACCGTAGGAGGCAATGCTTTGCTTTCAAATTCCATTTTGAACATATCAGATGCTTCAAGAGGAGAACGTGGGAATTTGTGTTCAGAACACTGCTCATAAAGCATACGTATAAGTCTGTACGAGAGATTTTTTTTCTTATCAGATAAGGTTGGAGTAGCAGGCGAAAAAAAGATAAGCTGTATAAATACATCGCATGCATGCTATGGCCATTAATATGCACCAGTCAAATTAGGAATTTATTTTAAGGCTGGAGTAGCAGGCTAAAAAAAGATAAGCTGTATAAATACATAGCATGCATGCGATAGCCATTAATATGCACCAGTCAAATTAGGAATTTGGTGTTAAAATAAATACATAGTGTTCCATATGTTAGACATCTAGTTTACCAAAAATTAATTGCAGCAATAAACATCGAATTATTTTGGCATTTACTTCAAATTTTTGGAGGGGATTATTTTAAGGATTTAGTACAAATCTAAATTTTAGCATAACATACCATCCACAGTCACATGGGTACAAAGATAGAATCAACCAAGTAATTAAATACATGTTATGAATGTATGTGATGGATAAGCCATCTAAGTTGGAAGATTACTTGCATTTGGTTGAGTTTATCTATAATAATGGGTATCAAGATTCATTGAATATGAGTTCATTTGAAGCTTTGTATGGTAGAAAATGAAAATACTCCAGTGAGTTCGGACAACCCAACATACTTGGACTTGAACTACTCAAGGATATGGAATACCACATGGTTAAAATGAAGCAAAAAATGAAGGATGCACAAGATAGACACAAGAGTTATGAAGATAATAACATGATAGTTAGAGAATTCAAAATGGGAGAGCATGTGCTTTTGATTCTTTTGAAAGTGAAGCTCGAGAAGACCTCATTAAAGTTGGGCATTGAACTAAGCTAGTAGCTAGATTTTGTGGTCCATTCGACATATTGGACAAGGCCACTTGCATGCATGCTTCCATGAATGCCCATAATGTATTTCATGTCTCTTTGCTAAAAAGATTGTGTGCATGATCCTAACCATGTTATTGATTTGAATTTGATTTAGGTGGCATCCATAAGGGGAATTTTAGGTTCAGTGGATGCACATATTAGAAATAAAGGTCAAAGTGCTCCACAATCGATGCTACGGTTCTGAAGGTGCTACTTGGAAGCATAAAGATACCATATGGGAAGAGTACCCGTGACTTTCTAAAGAATTTTAAAGTTTTAGATTTTTGTTTTGTATATGAACTCGGACACTCCCAATATAAGGGTGAGGGGAATGTAATACCCTAGTTTTGTGTCCCCAAATTAATAATGTATTTTTTATTTGATGAAAGACCTATGTGAGAATTATTAAAAGAGGCTAGACTACCCATGAAATGTAACACTTTGATCATTATTAATAATAAAATACATTGTTGGTTGCGAGACAGAAAATGACAAGAATTATAGAGAGATATGATTCCACCAGAGAGTGGGAAAGCTAAGGGGATAATCCTTTACATTTTTTTAAAGTATTTTTATTTTATCCACATTGGAATTTTTTGAGAGAAAGAGAAGGGTTACACGAGCTTCTTAATGGGGAGTCCAAGTTATTATTTTGATATTTAAACGTTGTTCTTGAGTGCCTTGGGGGGTGGACATTCTCCTACTCTACAATATTAGGTCAAACAAATTCATCTACAAATATTGAAGGAACAATAGAAAAGCACATGCAAGAATACACAAGCTTGAAGGAAATAGGCCAAGTATATTCAAATGAGAACCCAAAGCGAATACCTAAAAACCATCATTGATGTGTGAATAGCCTCTCAAAGCTCTCCTTATCCATCCCTTTGCACGAATCTACCAAGATCAAAATTATGATACTCTTGACCGATTACATCCGCCCTTTCACCTTGGAGATCTTTCAATATATAGGCTTGAGAGGCACAACGACCATGAGAAATTGAGGGATATGGTTGAGGATATGACTCCTTGAGGTTGGGATCTTATCCTAGAATGAAGCCAAAGCATGCCGATCAAACATAACCAGCCCAATCTGAAAGAGGTGGCCCATAGAATAAGGTGGAGGAGATTCTCCTTTTCCCTCAACAAACATGGTGCTTCCCTTGAGTGAGAGACACGACACCATTTGTTGGCCCTCAACCAAGTTTTGAGAAAACTTTGGTTAGTTTTGGAGGTTTTGGCCCACTTTTGGACTTCGACACGTTGGTCAAAGTAGGTGCACCCAAGCGGAGCTAAGATCACAGATATCACCTATTTTGAGGGCTATGTGCACCCAGTAAGGGGTCCTCTAGGTTTTGTAATGGGTTTATGGGATGTGGGCCCATGGGTTTTCCCCATGTGTAGGCCTTATTGTAAGATTTTGTAAAGTATAAATAAAGAGGAATGTATTGTAGAAGCAGTAGTTCTGTGTGCGAAGGAATGTATGTCGTCGAGGTTTTGTGCTTGACTTTGATTTTGTATACTATGCTTAGTGGTTGTGATGCTTAGTGTGCAATAGGTGCTAAGTGTCGTGATAAGATATTTTGGCTTTGTGCATTCGACCTGTTTTTGGAAGGTAAAGAAGGAGGATCTAGTGCTTAGTGCGCAGATTTCCTGTCTTGTGCAAAGTTTAACTCTGTGGCTTAGTGCACAGGAGTGACTCGATGTAAGATTTTGATGAATAATAAAGAGGCGAAGTGGTTTGTGAACGTAGCCCCACCCTAGGGTGAACCACGTATATCTCATGTCTCATGGTTTTCTTTGTGCAGTGTCACTTCTTTTATGCATTTTCTTAGTGCTTTGATTATGATGTGTAATGAATATATGTTTTGTTGCTTAAGTACTTTACTTAGGTTAAAGGGTAAATGAATTCTAGACTTAACTCGCAGTGCTCATGGTGCATAATCACTTGTTGTTACTGCACTTATTTGTTTTTTATTATGCTCTGCGGTGTTAATGATGTTAATAAACTTATGCATGTTAACTTCCTAAGCATTAACAGAATATTCTACGAAGTTCTCTTATCATAGAATTGTGTCCCACCCTAGTTACAGACACCTACATCTTGTAACCCTCCTACTTCTACCTCAGGTGAGACTTTGCCTGCTTCACAGGTATTGCCAAAAGGGATGGTAGTCACGGTTTTGTTGGTGAGATGTTAAGTGTTGAACCCTGGGCCTGCCTCTGTGCCAACAAATGCTTCTGTTGCCGGGATTGCAGAGATATAAAGAGAAACAGGTGGAGTTATATGAAATGATTGATAGAGAGGTGAAGGAAGTGCATCATGCTATTCGTTTGGTCTGCACAGTGCTTACTGCATCGTCTGTKCCTTCCTCATCACAGACCGTAGATTTGGTGGATGAACCAACTTCGTAGGGTGAACCAGAGATTTGGATCACCCTCCCCTAGTATAGTATCAAGTTTCCCACCCCTGCAACACTACATGCTAGCCCCAATTTGGATGTTGAGGTTAACCTTAAAGGAATACCTCCAGAACAGGTTGAAGTATTGGAGGGAGGTTTGAAGGAATATAGAATGGAACAAAGAGAAATGACCATTGAAAGAGAATCCCAACTAAGAACACTTGTTGATGCAACAGAAGCTCAGTTCCAAAGAGCTCATGAAGAGAAGGAGAAGGCTACAGAAGCCTTGCAAAAGGAGAAAGATGAAGTCCTAGTACAGTTACGAGCAATGCAGGACAGTGTTGTTGCCTATGAAAGAAAGAAAGAAGAGCTTGAGGTGAAGCTTTAGGAGGAAAAGGAAACTTGTGAAGTCCAGCTACAGAAGGAAAAGAGAAGTTTCTCGCAGAGCAGGACATGGTTAAAGAAGCAGTAAAAAAAGCATGTTGCTCTGTGCCAGGCTTAGTATAGGAGGAGAAAGATCCTGTGGAAGCTCAAGTATTGAAGCTCGCAAAGACCCTTCAGCAGTTTCAAGCTAGGATAGCTGAACTGGAGGCTCGAATAGTGCCGAGCACCCCCCACGAGGTGCGTGACCAAAGGGAGAAGTCCACCAAAAACATAGTCGCAAGTATAAAATCCCTCTCCTAATCATGTAAACATTAGAGTGACAAAATCACCCAGACATCTGAATGCCTCGCTGAGGATCCAGAGTTAAATAAGCTAGAGGCTCAGTTACAGAAGACACAACAACAAGAATTTTCATTGCAGGCACAGATGAAGCTGCTCACAGCAGTGGAAAGGATGAAGGGATCCTAGGAGCAGTGCACAGTACAACAACAGATCACTTCCCTCCATGGTAAGGTGATGTAAGTAACACATAAGTTACAACCTGTGCAGGACGAAGCTTGCAAGGTGTTCTTGGAGATCGATGGTCAGGGTTCACAGTTAGATCAACTAGTTGTAGTAGTAGAACAATGCCTGGAAGGGCCTGTTATAGAGTAAACAGTCCAGGAGCTCGCTAAGAAGGAGGCAAACGCCATGCAGGAAGTCGAGGCACCTCAAGTTAACCTCAAGGATTTTGAAGCAACATTGTCTAGACCTGAGTGACTCGAAATGAGTCACAGGTGAGATTTGGGGGCCTGTTGGACCTCGACCAATTTTTGGGAGAACTTTGGTTAGTTTTGGAGGTTTTGGCCCACTTTTGGACTTCGAGACGTTGGTCGAAGTAAGAGCACCCAGGTGGATTTGAGATCATGGATCTCACCTATTTTGAGGGATATGTGGACCCAATAAGGGGTCCTCTAGGTTTTGTAACTAGTTTATGGGATGTTGGCCCATGGGTTTTCCCCATGTGCAGGCCTTATTGTAATATTTTGTAAAGTATAAATAAAGAAGAATGTATTGTACAAGCAGTAGTTTTGTGTTCGAAGGAATGTAAGTGGTTGAGGTTTTGTGCTCAACTCTGATTATGTAGACTGTTTGTAGTGCTTGTGATGCTCAGTGTGGAGAAGGTACTCAGTGGTGTGATAATATATTTTGGATCTATGCATTCGACCTATTTTTGAAAGGTAAAAAAGGAGGACCTAGTGCTTAGTGTGAAGATCTCTTGTCTTCTGCCAATTTCAACTATGTGTCTTAGTGCACAGGAGCGACTGGATGTAAGATTTTGGTGAATAATAAAGAGGAGAAGTTGTTTTTGGACATAGCACCACCCTAGGGTGAACCACGCATATTTGGTGTCTCATGGTTTTCATTGTGCAGTGTCATTTTTGTTATGCATTTGCTTCGTGCTTTAATTATGATGTGGAATGAATATATATTTTGTTTCTTAAGTAATTTACTTAGGTTAAAGGGTAAATGAATGCTAGACTTAACTCGCAGTGCTAAGTGATAAGTGCTTAAGGTGCATAATCACTTGTTGTTACTACGCTTATCTATATTTAATTATCCTTTGTGATGTTAATGAGGTTAATAAACTAATGCATGTTCACTTCCTAAGCATTAACAAAATATTTTTTGAAGTGCTCTTATCATATAATTGTGTCCCAGCTTGGTTACAGACACCTGCGTCCTATAACCCCCCTTGCTTCAACCTCGGATGACACTTTGCATTCTTCGCAGGTGTTGCTGAAAGTGTCGGTAATCAAGGTTTTGTTGGTGGACTATTAAGTATTGAACCCTAGGTATGCCCCTGTTCCAACTCCATTCACCAATATTCGTGCTCCCTATACATGGTTAGGGGAACAACGATGCTTCCTACACATGGACAGGGGGCCGCCACCCTTCATAAGTGCCAAAAAAAAGATCGAATTGTCCAAGGAAAAGTTGTGTTTTGACCTAGAAATGACGGTTTTCCTCCTCCCATATGACTTAGGGGTCATGAAAAACTATTTTTGTGGTGTTAATGGGCGGAGACACCTTACAAAGTGAGTGTGAAACTTGGGAAGGTGCATATGACAATTTTGAATGTGCATGCGACACTTACCGAGGTGCATACGTCACTTGACACTTTGGGTGAGATACCTAGGTGTGCAATTTTGGTGTGTAATAGATTTCCCCCTAAAGTGTGAGGTCAAAAGAGAAAA
>JASDQU010374987.1:75583-89908 GCA_032191745.1 Picea mariana | reverse complement strand
CGAAATGTGACCTCGAAAGGAGAAATTTTCATGCTTACAGTCGTGAAAACTTAATGAAGACAAATGTGCAAATGTCGCAAGAAATGAAAATGTCGTCTATTTGAAAAATGCGACGAAAACTTGATGTTCGCAAGACATAGGTGTAGGCAGCTTATAGGATAATTGAAAAAAGTGATTTGGCTGCCAACAATGGAAACACACGGGTAGAAGCAGTTATCTCTGTCAAAATAAACAAATTCAGATTAGGACATCAAAGAAAATTTCGACTTAAAAATAACAACTAGAAAATCGTTCAAACATCATCATTAATCATTTTTTTCAGCAGTGTTCTAAAAGATGAAAACCAATAACAATCTTAAGATCAACAAGTCACGATATTAAAGATAAAATCTTCAATACTGTTGGCATGGCCACTGCTGCCAGCAGGCGTCCATAGCCTCGACAGGGTTGCAATTTAACCCACTCTGACATCTGTATCCTGTCAAGAAGTTCTAGATCAGAATAAAAGACATTGAAGAGGCTTCTTATATTTTTGTTGCAGATTTTCATGTACCCGACATTGCTTCGCTGCCTGTTCAGTACCCCGACGAAGTTGTCTTGGCATCATGCATGCATTTACCCGCTGCCAGCAGACCTGTTCAGTATCCCGACGGGTTTACAAGCATTTCCCACAGCTCTTATTAAAAAAAAATTATTTTGTTTTTAATAGGTATATAGCTGAGCGGGGTGACGCTGAAAATCTTGATATTTTACATATTTTTTCAGACCTCATCATAATTTTTTAGAACTATCCTTTATTCAGCTACAGAGATGTTTTATTTATAAAAACAACTTCCTATGATAGGGAGACATATTTTGAGTCATTCCTTTACAAAAAAAGGGACATCGTAAAAAGATAATAGATGATCATGACAAGCTTTGCTCAGAGATTGAAATCAGTAAACTTCTTTCAAACAACAAAATTTCCCAACACAGATATTAATTTCAGCAATATATCATTGATGTTTGTACAAATTTTCAGAAGTTATTTCAGCAAAGAAATTTTCTATCATCTTTGTCTGAATAGCTCAGTGTACAGGTCTGTATATTTTTCAAAAAAACACAAACTGATAAATTCAAATCAAAATCAAAACAGAAAGCAAACGAAAGTGCAAACAAAAATGAAATATTTACATAATATACAAGGGTAGTTATCACGCAAAGTATCTTTTCAGGTCTTGGCCATTCACCAGGTAGGTGTCAAGCTGCCCTTCAATATTCTGCAATCGAAAGGAACTGGGACCCAACTTTTCAGCAATTAAAAACGGTCCAAGCCATAAGTTTTGAAATGTTGTGTGCTCACCCTTTGCTTCATGTGGTTTGTCCCATTTTAAGACGAGATTGCCTACTTCAAAATTCCTATCAGAAGCAGAATTAGAATCGAACCAGCTTTTAATCAATTGTTTATGTTGATCTAACTTACGCTTAGCTTGGGATCTTACTTCTTCTAGCTTCATCAAAGCGTTAATTCGGTTTTCTAAAGGGGGACAATCTTCTTCTTGGACTTTTTGTGACAACTGAAGCGAAGGAAGAAGAATGTGAGGTGGCAGAATTGATTCTCTGTCGTAAACGAGAAAAAAAGGGGAGTTACCTATAGCGTCTTTGGGCGTTACCCTATCAGCCCATAGTGTGTTCAACAATGCATTGTGCCAATTCTTGTGATTTTCAGCCACAGTTCTCTTGATAATTTTAATCAAGTTCTTGTTTGTTGATTATGCTAAGTCGTTGCCCCGGGGGTAGTGACTAGGAGAATACTTTAGCTTTATTCCTTTCTCCAAAGCAAACTCACTCATCTCAAGAGAAGAAAAATATGAAGCGTTGTCAAAGACTAGACAATTAGGGATACCGAAATGAGTGATAATATTCGAGTTTAGAAAAGTGATTACCTGACTGGTGTTAACAGTTCTTAGCGCAGTAGCTTCAAACCATCGAGTAAAGTAATCTGTGGCTGTCACAATATACTTGTACTATTGCAAGGATGGAGGGTTAACAAGACCTATGATATCAAAGCCCCATTGCTGGAAAGGAGAATCTACTGAGACGGGTTGCAAGTGAAAGGTTGGTTTTTGCAACCGCCATGATGCTTTCTTACATATGATACATTTGCGACACAAAGCATGAGCGTCCCTAAAAAGCGTGGGCTAGTAATAACTAGCTCTTAAAAACTTATGAGCAGTGGTGTCGCCACTGAAGTTACCACCATCTTCTCCTTCATGCAACTCAAGCAAGACTTTTTCTGCTTCGTCTTTCTCGAGACAGCGCATCAGTACGCCATCAAAATTCTGACGAAACAGTATACCGTTAACTAGATGAATGGAGGTGGACTTTAGTCTCAACGCTCTTCTCTTGGTGGGGTCAAGGTGACGAGGAGTTGATCCATGTTCAAGACATAATCTAATATCGTCGTACCAGGGACTAAGGAGGTTTTGTGCGCATCAAATTAAACTTTGACCACTTTGTCCTAGGTTTGACGTATCACTATCTTCTTGCTGTCATGTTTCTGAATCAACAACCAACTTACACAACCCTTGGCCTCTCACAATCTGAGCTGGGGTGATCTCTAAGTCATACTCCTGCAAGGAGGTGACCCAGTTGGCTCTCTTCTCTCCTAAATCCTTCAGTACTAACAAGTTCGTTATGGCAGGGTAGGGGACAATGACTTTCATCCTTGACTTCAAAAGATAGGACCGGAAATGCTTAACTACTTTGAAAATAGTGTAGGCTTGTCAATCAGCCACTGGGTAGTTAAGTTCAACACCTTTGAAAGTGGAGCTCATAAAGGCGATGGGTACTTCGTTGTTCTCAGAATTCTTCTGAGTTAGGACTACGACATAGGAACAGTCAGAGGCAAAAGTATAGAGTGTAAAATCTTGAGAGAAGTCAGGGCTTATGACACACGGAGCGTCTATTGTGGCCTTCTTTATGGCATTAAAAGCTTGGTTTTCTGTGGGTCCCCAGTGATATTGGGTGTCTTTCTTAATCAGGTTCTGTAGAGGCCTGACCATCTCGGAGAAACTGGGGACGAATCTTCTCACGAAATTAATCTGGCCTAAGAAAGACTGCATGGATTTTTTGGATGTGGGAGGGGGAATTTTAGCGATGACTTGAGTCCTTTCGGGGTCAATAATCATCCCATCACTAGACACAATGAATCCTAGTAATTTACCCTGTTCTACTGCAAAGATGGACTTTTTGTGGTTCAAGGAGATGTTGTATTTATGACATTGTAGCAGAATGGCTCGTAAGTGAGCTAGATGATCGTCTTTGTTTTTAGAATAAACGGTCACATCATCTAAGTAAACTACGATGGAGTGATTAATTAAGCCTCGAAAAGCAATGTCCATTTCTCTTTGAAAGGTAGCATGACCATTAATCAATCCAAAGGGCATTTTGCGATAAGCATAAGTGCCCCACGGAGTACAGAAGGTAGTTTTGAGTTGGTCTGGCGGAGACATCAAGACTTGGCTGTATCCAGAGAAACCATCCAATAAATATAGCCTCTCGGAACCAGATACTTGTTGAAGGATCTATTCCATGGGTGGGACAGGATAATTGTTTTTGTCAGACGCTCTATTGAGGTTTCGAAAATCGACGCAAAGTTGAATTTCCCCATTTTTCTTCCGAACTGGGACAAGGTTGGACACCCATTGAGTGTGCCTCACAGGAAAAATTATTTTAGCACTTAGGATCTTATTCAATTCTTTTTGAACAGTTGGTTCTAGTTTAGGGTGCATCTTCCTTAGTTTCTGTTAGAAGGGTAAGGTTTGGGGCTTCATCGGGATGACATGCTGTATTATATTAGGATCGAACGTTTTAAGATCATCATATGTCCATGCAAAGACATCCTTAAATTCTTTGAATAATTTAAGAAAAGCATATTTTTCTTGTCTAGAAGATCCCAAGCCTAGATTAATACACTGAGGATTTTCACTAGTTCCTAAATTGACTTTTTCATAAGACAACGAGGAACTATTAGTTCTACAATTGACCGTCTTTTTAAATTTATCTTCAAAATCATAAAACTTTTCTAATCTAACTATGGATTTGGGTATGGAATTTACCATGTCCGATAGAGCTTCAGGAGATTTCGGATCAGGTATTACCGTAAAATCATGTAAATTGTCGTCGTGCGTGTGTTCATCTATCACCATGCCTTGAAAGGTTTCTTCCATGTGCAGAAAGTTAATGATCTGTTGATCATCGTCAAATACTCTCCAGTTTGTGATATTGTCAGGAACAGATGGTCGAAACAATAGTTCGACAAAGAATGCATCTGGAAATAAGCCTTCTGCAGGAAGAATTTTAGAGGCTACATTAGCTAGTAGATCTGCTTCAGCATTATTTAGTCTAGGAATGGAATTTATATTGAAAACAGAAAATTTGTTCATAAGACTCCATACCTCAGACTGGTAACTTTGCGTAGAAGTTATTGGTTGCATATATGCTAAGATCTTGGACTGCTGTTCTGGATTGATGATAGGTGAAACCTCGGCCATGAAATTGTCGAAGAAGGTTTCCATCCCTTGGACTTCGGGTGAATCTGCAGAAGGTGTATATGGTTCGTTAGGATCGTTTTAATCTGTGACCGTGAACTTAAGGTAACGCTCACGATTCACTCTGATCTTGTTAGTCTTACCGTTCTCTGGAAGACATAAGTGAGACCAATCTGTCGCGAAGTAACCATGTAGCTGCTCCGACCAGTCCCTACTTAAAAGCAGACCATACACTTCTGGAATATCCACAATGATTATATCAATAACTTGATGAACCTTTGGGTTAGACGATAATCTAATCAATACATTTTTTAGTTCACCTATAACTTTAACATTCGTCCGATCAACTTGTATAATTTTAAAGTAGATGGTTTCATTTCAGCATTAATCTTTTGGCAAACAGACCAAGACATCACATTGGATGACGCTCCTGAGTCCACCATACAATTATGCACATTTCTGTTGAAAATTTCGAAAGTTAAAAGAAAAGGAGTTACGTTCTTGCGAGTACTAAGAGTAGTAGCTTGTGGCTTTTTTCTCGCAGTTTCTAAGGCTACTTTATCTACATTATTTACATTATTTACATTATTTACAGGGACTACAGGAAGGCTTCCTTTATCTTGAGGATCAGGATTATTTTTAGTGGAAGTATTCTATGGAACTTTGCTTTGCACAACCTTGTTACCATTGGAATTGCCATTTTTTCCATTCTCTGAAATATTTTGCTACATTTTTTGTAACAGAAATGGAAACTTCAACAATTCATAAATAGAAATGTTAGCCCTTAACTTTTTAAGATCTTCAACAACATCATAATCTAATTTTGGGTTCACATTTCTCTGTTTAGTCTCTGCTGATTTAGATGGCTTTGGAGGTGAAGTTGTAGTGTTCTCGGTAGAAGGCTTGTTTGTTTTCTTACTCCTAGTGTTATAAGGGTGAACAGTCTCGAAGTTTGTTTGAAAGATACTATCCGAGAAGTGTCCAAAGATGTTTGGAGAAGAATCTTCTTCTTGGAATGTTTCTAGTTCAACTTCCTCCTTAGGGATCTCAGGAGGCATCAAGTTATATTGGGCTTCTAGAATTGTTTGAAGGGCACATTGCAAACTTTCTAGATTTAAGCCTTCGGAGTTTGGATTAGGTCGGTTGGTAGGAAAAGGTTTTTGGAAAGGGGGTTTGTAGGGTCCTTTACTCGAGGAAGCTTCTTCAGTCGACCTTTTTGAGTCTATAACTTGATTCGATAGTTTCTAAACAACTTTAGTTAAATTTTCCAAATCAGAGTTTTCAGGTTGTGTTTTACTTTGAGTAGGACTGGGGAGAATTTCAATCTTCTTTTTGGAAGAAGAACTAGTCTTGGTATAGTTGCTAGAAGAGTCTTTAAGACTAAGTATGTTTTTTTCAATCTGACTGGCCTCCTCGAAGGCTTCTAACAACGTGGCTTTCTTAGATCGTTTAACCCAAATATCTATACTTTGATGTAAAGATTTAGTGTAGTAAGCTATTACAAGACTCTCAGCAGGCATAGAATCTGCAGGGATTCGGTTTTTAAGTGTTAAGAAACTTTGATTAAAGTCTTTAACTTTTTCTTTTGGGTTCATTTTTAAGCTTGAAAGGTCCATGACTAAGACTTCCGGAGGCTTAGCATCTCCGAACTTNGGGAAAAGTACCAAGTGGATGCATTACCCTCAAAAGTATAAGGGAACAAACTACAGACAAAGTCTTCATGTTCAACATTGCGGAGTCTAATGGCTAACATAATTTTTTTGATATGATCTTCAACTATCTGTTTTGAGTCGGGATCAAACATGGGAATCCATTTCTCTAGGTGTTTAGGTAAAGGGTGATGAGCTCCAGGTACAACTACAGCATCCTGATCAAGCCAGGGTCTAGCAGGGTTGTTTTGATTTTCCATTGGGGTAGTGGGTGTGGAAGGCTAAAAAGGTGAATTTCCTTTGTCAGAAGAATCTCCTCCAGAAGAGGAAGGAAATGAGGGAGGTGGTGAGGGAGGTATCCCAGACCCTCCTGCAGCAGGATTTAAGTTTGGATCTGTAGGATTCACAGTGAGGTTAGTGTCACCTAATTGTTCTCTGATATCAGAGAAGTCCAAAGGTTGACCCCACAGATGCTTTGGTTTCCTAAGACGGGCTAGGGCACTATGTGTTTTAATGAGAGATTGACGAACGATCTCTTGTATGTCACCACCTGTAGGATTAGCGGTTGCTGGCTCAACTGTGATCTGTGGATCTTCGGTTGAAGTAGTTGTTGTTTGAAGGGGAACATTATCATGTGAACGGATTCTAGTCACTATAGATCAGCGATTAGGGGGGAGGAGGAGTCTTGCGACCGCCTCGCGCCATTAATTAAGTTCAAGCCCTCCTTCTAGCGCCATTTTTGACAGGCGAAATCGACCATCCGTCAACTGAGAGAGTGGAACCGGTCCGGGGTTGTCTAATAACCCAAGTTGTTTGGAATGAACCACCCTGATGGGTTAAGCGACTCCGTTAGCCGATCTAAGGTCCTAGGAAAACCAAAGAGAAAACTAATCTAAACTAACTAATCTACTATCTATATATACAAACTACTAACTGAACTATAACTTATTCACAAAATATACAATATCTACAAAATACAGATTTAAATAAAACTTGAAAAACTCATTTTCTTTCTGCCCTAAGACAGAGAAAGATATTTTTGTTGATTTTTTGATTTTATGAACAAGGAATAAAACTTACTGAAATTAAAAAATCTAATATACTAATTACACATATATCTAATTAAAATACTAACAAATATACTAAACAAATAAACAACAAACAGACCTGGAAACGCTCCAGATTTGTCCTGTGTATGATGACTTCGAAGCTGGTCGGAGGAAGGAAACTCGCACCGAATGATCCAGAAGCTTTTCGTAAACGATAGTTGCAATGCTATTTGAGTTTATTTATAGGACAAACAAGACATAGAAGATCATAACAATTATATGATTTATAAATCTCTCCAATTAGGTAAACCTGTTATGCGAAAACTTATACTTAATAATCCAATTAATGAAGAAGAGAAATCTGTCGTTCACAAACTGAATCAAGTAATTGCTATGTTTTTTTTTAAGTACTGGAAGAAATCAGATAGGGATTATATTGATTAAATCATATCATTTGCAAAAGACTAAGATAGCTAAAGTAGTCATTAACCAAATGCAAATTGATACACATAAACATGAAACAAAATATTGATATTATGAAAAGCTAAAGCTGTAGCAGAACATCAATTTTTGTCTCAGTCTGTATTAAAATTCCATATCCTTGTTCTCCCATGAATGAGGATCCTCTTATTACAAAAATAATAAGTATTTATAAATTTTTCCATAGGGTAAAACCTCCCTGTGGAAGTTATCAAACTGTTTACACAATCTGGGAGATATCCCAAAATTTCCTAAACTAGGAAATTAAAATGAAACTAAAACATCCAAATATCCTCTAAACTGTCCATGAAATCCCATGAAATTTCGAATTCACCAGAAACAGGTCAGAAATAGACAAGTTAGAGAGATATTTTATTTAATAAAACAATACAAATCTAATTCTACAGACTTAGCTACAGAATCATCTGATTCTATAGCTAGTCTAAAATGAGATACAGAATCAGAATTGAAATTAAATCAAATCTTTTAAGAAATTCCATTCAATTGACATCCAATAATTACTTGAGAACGAATCATAAATTGAAACCATTATTCCATTATGAACTCAAACAGAATACACATCATTTAGCTGAGTACAGAGATAGCAATACTCTGTTTCGATTATAGTCATGAGTCGGGTAAATCAAATCGTATGTAAAAGAATCGTAATCATTTCTCAACAAATCGAATCCCTCTGTTATGAGATCATTTTAATATTCAATTGAAAATAGAACAAATTGCAATTACATCGTTACACTTGTGAATCGAACAGGATTATCACGACAACTGTATAGCAAGCGATTTAGGCTGTGAACGAATCCAAACGATAATTGACTCATAACAAAATCATAACAGGATTAATCAAACAGGGTTTGTTATAGATTTCGATCATTGATCATTGCACAGTAAGCAAACAGGATCGATTAATTTTGATCACAATCGTTTCAATCAAACAAATCATATTAGGGTTTGACCAATTCATTTCACAAATTTAAAATACAGAGTATCAATTATAATCTCAACTCGACTCATAGAACAAACTTGCCAAATTAAAACAAAAGCGAATCGATTAGCTAAGATTTTCACATAGTTGTTATGATTCAGATTCATTTCCAATTCGGGCACGAATGTTATTTGAGCGTAATGATTTTATCAAAGAAACAGATTCATTATCCTTAACTTGGAAACAATCAAAGATAGAACATCACACGACTCATCATCGTAACAAGTATCTTCCAGTCATAGCATATCAATGATAATGAAATTGAATCCGAGCAAATCATAATAATCAAACTTAATCAAACCGTTTACCAACCATAGCATATGGATCATAACCAAATCAAATCCGAGCACGATTGTGTTCTAAACTGAATATGAAAAACTTTCTTTTCAAATCGGAAACAAACCAATTCATTTGAAAGCAAACTATTAATTTTGTCACCTTAACGAGACAAGCCAATCAATCAAATTCAAGCGAAGATCACTCAAATCCAATCAAAATCTATTGATTTCTATACTGGGAATATTCAGATCGTATATCGAATCGAAATTTCTTTTTTATTCAAAGCAAGGCTATATATAGAATGCACGCAATATAACAGAGCCATTCAAGGTGTGAACAGAACTGTTTAAAAACTGAATTGAAAACATTATAACAACCTAGATTATTTACAAAACCAAAACGATGTGAAAATCATACCTGTGTAGCGACGAGGCTGCTTTCTTATACCAGCTTGGAATTTACAACAACCGTGGCTGATTCCACGTTTTTAAACAGGATGGAGCCGATTGTTTTTTGTTTCTTATCCACTACTTGGAGCTTGGCCTTTTGACTGGTTAGGACTCCAATCCGGTCTTCTAATGATTGAATCTTTGATTGGAGTATCGGAACATCATTATAATATCACTCTAAGCATGTATTGCATTGATCACAGGGTGACTGTGTGGGTTTAGACAGAGCAGGCGAGGGTTTGGGCAAATGACCGAGGGTTTCACAAGGCAACTTAATACCTGGGTAGTTAGGGTCGTCCTTTAGGCAGGGGGGTAGGTTTGATATAAAATCATAAGGGGGTTCGTTACACAAACCTTGCGAATAGGGGTATTCGCTGGCCAAGAAACGCTCAAATTTCGAATTAGAGTCCTCACTCAAGATGATAGGGTTTGGCTCAACAGGGGGTTTTGGCTTGTTCCTTGCCATCCGTGAAATCAAACATGCATTCCTTTTCCCTTTGGCGTTTGCAACAATGTTTGCCTTGGGGTTTTTTGTCACAGGCTTAACAGTCTCAACACTCTTAGTCACAGTGTCGGGTAAGTAGATAGAAGGGTCGGCCGAGGGTTTAGGCAGTAGGACATGGTAGGGCACCGGGGGTACAGCCTTAGTTTCAGTTACCACAGATTTATCAACCTGTACAGGGTCGATGTATTCAAAGCCATTATGGGCGATGAAGGCCTTCCAACTATCACCCAACAAGTTCAAATGATAAACAATGACGAGCTTAATAAGCCCATGATGAAACAGGCTATTGTCAGCCTTCTGCCTTTTATACTTTTTGGACATTTTATATAGACTCCGATGAAAATAGAACGGCATGTTTAGAGGATACCCTATAAAAAATCATCAATAGACGCAGGTGGTAGAGGAACACAAGCCTGTATCGACCTTCACTGGTCACAAACTGCTTAATTATCATTATTAAATCATGCCAGCGCGGTTTAAGTGTAGTTACGGGCATACCTCTATCACAGGAGGTGATTTTGCGCAATTGAAATAGAAATGTCCACGGCACTTCCTCGACCTTGCAATTCTTAAACCAACACTGTCCCGAGGTAGGTAACCCCATAGCTGAGCTGATAAACTATTCATCAATCTCTAACTGTACATCACCTACCTTGGTTTGACAGCCATCGAAGGTCATGGAAAACTGTCGAGCTACGCAAAGGTTAAAACCCTCAAAACATTTCACGAAGGTAAGCCATCCTCTGTCTGCCAAATCTTGGCAGGCATTATCAAACATTAACATGGCCTGGTTTCCATTGGGTTCAACTTGCATGACTGGGGCCATGGAGCCGAATGCATGGTAAGGGAAGGGTTCAAATTCACCAACACACACAGTAACAGAGCTACCCGAACCAACAACAATGAACGAGCTAAGAGGGGTTAGCATAAATGCGCGCATGAGAAGGTGGTGGAGTCTGCCATGCATAATACTCATTATCCAAGTACAACCACCAAATTTCATAGCTGTTCACTCCATAATAATAGTTCAACCATTAAGTCATGTGTTCAACCAATAAAATCAAAGGTGTATACCAATGCGCGCAAGTGTTATGCCATGGTGTTCAAACATTCGACGTATAAATCAAAACCCAAAATCAACTATGCGCCAATGTATATAATCAAAAGTTTAACCAAGGTGCCAAACGATATTCATAATAGTTGACAAGCAAAAAATTATAAAAAGATTAACATAAGGATCATATCATATATATATGGGAAAAATTAATCATAACCCCTATGCATTTTCATAGAATCAATGATCAGGCCAGTCATAAAAAGTGTAAATCCAAATGCTCAATGCCTTACAAACTCAATAAAATTAAGTTATGCAATCAGTATAAGAATGTCTAATGAGCATAGTTTGTAAGTCCTTCCAGCCACATAATGATAAACAAAAGGTAAGTGCAGTAGGCATATCGATAAAAATATCATGACAGTTCAGATAGTGGTCGAAATGTGACCTCGAAAGGAGAAATTTTCACGCTTACAGTCGTGAAAACTTAACGAAGACAAATGTGCAAATGTCGCAATAAATGAAAATGTCGTCTATTTGAAAAATGTGATGAAAACTTGATGTTCACAAGACATAGGTGTAGGCAGCTTATAGGATAATTGAAAAAAGTGAATTGGCTGCCAACACTTCCAGAGCCTGTTTTAGTGGTAGGTCCCAATTTTGAAATTTGATGTATGAAACATTCTAGAGCCCATTTGAGGCATCAAACGACATATTTTGTGGTAAAAATTTTTCCATCATAGACTCCATCCTATTGAATTTTCTATACACATTGAGATATTTCCAATGGTGTAAAAATCACCCCAATTAGAGCACATATGTAGAAGTTATGCCTCCCACAATTTGATCTACCTTGTTAACAACCATGTTATTGAGTGGATGTCATGTCAACTCCCATTACTAACACATGTGGGATATCCATGTGTGGACTTTCAAGAATATTCTAGAAGGTACAAAAACTAACACTAATTGAGGTTGAGACATGCAAATACCCTAACCCTATATGGTTATCAGGTTATGTTAAATATTGGGCCATTAGGAGGAGAAAGGATTTCATTATTTATCATTACACATGTTCCATAGTTGAGAATATTATCTAGTAGTGAGAAGATTCTATAGAGGAGGAAGAAGATTTTGTTGAAGCTGTTAAATAAATAACATCAAAGGAAAATCCACATTGAGTGCCTATTTCTTTGTATTTGCATTTTTATAACTGAATAAAAGATAATGAAGCATATACCTCATGTTCAACTTGGGTTTTATCCCATTTTTGGTTTCCATAGGTACATCTTGTGTTCATTTCAGCTGATGGTATGTTCATTTTCTTGTTCTTTATTTTTCATATTTTAGATATTTTCATAAATTTGAGTAATAATCTAGTGCTAACAAACCTAATATCTAAGGAAATAAACCTACATAGTAAATTATTTTAGTATATTACAATAGCTCTTGTGTGAAATTGTTCTAATGGAATATCCATGGTAGTTTACAAATCATATTAGTGTCAAAGTAATTTCCTTTGCGGTATTTGTGAAAGTTGGAGGATCTAGGAATTCACTTAAGAAGGAAGTTGTAGAACCCTAGCCATGGACAATTAGTTGAGTCATAACAACTCTCAGGATGTAGTAGAAGAGATATTTGTGAGGCTTGAAGAGAAAATCACTGATATATCTTGCAACATCAACCTGCTCATGGAAAGTCTAGTAAACAAGTTTGGAACTTTATGGGAGGTTGGTGGTTCTAAATTACAAGTTGAATGAGATAAGAAACCAATATATATTTAATACATAGAAAACGAGTAAAAAAATATCTCTAGAAAGAGAAACTAAGGTCCAATTCCACTAGTCCTTCACAACCCCTATTCAAAACCAAATAAAAAGTGGACATGAATACTTAACAAGTTGATGTTGATTTTGTTAATCTGATTCATTGGTTGCAATATATATGTGTTTATTTTAGTGTCCATAATATAGATGAAGAGCATAATATTTTTCTACCATATTGAAAGTAGAGGACCAGACACTGAACTAGTGGTAAAAACACGCAAAGACACTTAGGATGGAGGTTGATCCACCAATAAATTAGTTTGAGGAATTTAAAACCCTCATGGAGTTTCATTTCTATCACATTCCTTATGTAGAGGACCACTAGATTCATTGGAATCACTTTAGGTAGCAACAGGGGTAGAGTGTGCTAGAGTACACTAATGAAATCAAGAAGAAATCACGTTGGGTATCTCTCCCAAGAAATCACACATACTCCTCAAGTATTTTGGGTGTATACTCACTCATTTTTGAAAGAAGTATAAAATCTTCAAACCTGGTACTGTTGATGAAACCTATGTGCAAGTACAATACCTGGAAAACATAGGCCATAAGAAATGATATCCAAGTGGTTCTAAATAAAAATACCACAAATATGCTTCGAAGGAGGAAAATAAGAAATGGAAAGGAAAATACAAGAAAATGAGAGGTACTACACATTAGTGAAAGGATTGAAACAACCACTGAAAATATTTAAATAATGATGGTCCCAATGAAGATAAGTGTTAGAATCTACATCCAAATATGAATCCCAAGAACCATCAAAGTGATGCAAAGAAGAAGAACCTACCGGGTATGGATTCAAGAAACTATTTAGATATTTGTTGGGATGTGGATGAGAAGACTATTTGTACTTTACTATAGAAGTAAAAGAATCTGAGTATCTTTCATCACAAGGAAATAACATAACTCTTCCATATTACGATTTAGGTCAAAAATACCAAGGTGGATGCTCTACTTGATTCTAGTTCACAAGACAACCTCATAGAAAAGGATTTGGTAAAAAAATATTGGGTTAGATATGCATGAATATCTAAGCCCGCATCCATTGGTATGGGTGAATAAGGATGTAGAGCTCAAATCCACTAAACAATGTAAGATCAAGTTTCTTATAAGTGTATATTTTATTGATTATGTGGATTTATATGTAGTACCCTTGAAATGCTTTGTGTAGTGATTAGGATCCCCTACATGTGTACAATGGATATTGTTGTAGGGGCTCGTTGAATTTTTCAACTATACTTGACAATAAACCAAGTTTAATATATAAGTCAGTTGACTATCTAGTTGATTATCTGAGTCAGTCAACTTGTAACAACCCTGGTTAAATAGATGCTTAGGGATTATTAAGTAAAATTAATTAGATAATTAATTGTCCTAATATGGTTTTAGTTAAACAATGATTAGTATTTATAATATCAATTAATTATTATTTATTAATTAATTGTTTATAACTTTTGATTGATTAATTAATTAATTAATTGATTACATATCACATTCAA
>JASDQU010374987.1:39647-54005 GCA_032191745.1 Picea mariana | reverse complement strand
TCTTTTATAAAAGAATGGTCTTGTCGATTGGATTGGATGCATACATAAATTACTATAAGGGTGATAGTTATTGATTATTAGTACATGCATGAGACTTGTATGTACTAGCTACACATGCATTTCTTGTACATGTACACTAGTATGTATGAGTTTTCTTGGCTTACTTACTAATAGTTTCGGTTAATTGTCATGAATGTGTGAACCGTGTTTCTTTTTCTTTGTATCATGAGATACCTTAACTTCGAGACAAAGTTTCCTGAAGGGTGGGTGTATGTAACAACCCTAGTTAAATAGATGCTTAGGGATTACTAAGTAAAATTGATTAGATAATTAATTGTCCTAATATGGTTTTAGTTAAACAATGATTAGTATTAATAATATTAATTATTTATTATTTATTAATTAATTGTTTATAGCTTTTGATTAATTAATTAATTAATTGATTACATATCGCATTCAATGACATGGGTAATAAATTAAGGGGCTTAATAACTTTAATTTAATCCTTTTGAAACTTATGTATGACAAGAGGGGATAAGGTAATAAAGGAGGGGATAAGATAATAAAGGAGTGGATAAGGTAAGTAATGGAGGGTAGGAGAGTTGGTGAAGAGGGAGATATGATGGGGAAGAGTCCTACGGGAGAGGGATTATAATTTTGGGAGGAGAAAGCATTTTGGAGGGGGGACTCGATTTCTGTTTGGCATATTTTCTGGTGTGGGGAGTTTGATTTTGGGAGTTTTGGTGAACCATTGCAGGGGGAACCGGGTTGCTGGGGGTTTTGGGCATGGGGGCCACGATTCCTTACGGTATCTTGGAGCTATGGAGCCAAACAGGCTTCTCCTAGCTGGCTGGGTGGTTAGTCGGTTTGGGCAGATTTTGGTCAAGCAGCAGGCTAGGCAAGGCAGCAGCGAGGACAACCATATCAGTGGGAGTTGGCATCAGAAAGAGGTATTTTATTTATAAATTGTTGAGTTATGCGATGATTAAGTAAGTTATTTTCATGCTGTAAATAAATTTAAATTCTATTGAATATTATATGCTTATATGATGGTTAATGAATTACATATGCAATGAGAAACGAATTCCATGTTTAATTGTATGAATTTTTGGGTTTAATTAAGTTAGACCCCTACACAACTCTGAAAGTCGGATATGTAAGTTAATCAACTTCCCGGTCATGTCGACTGACCAAGGTAGTTAATAATTTGCAACTACCTTGTAACTAAATGAGTAAGTATAAATACATGAATATGTAACAGAGAAAAAAAGGTTGTTATATCATAATATAAAGTACATATTTCTAGTCTCTCTACTAGTTTTTGTAATCTTATATCTATGTCTATGTGTGTGCCTTCAAATTAATGCATTGTGTTTATTGCTCTATGTGAAGGACTACTGGTAACATCTCCATACTTTATGCTAGATTACAACACTGGTTTTGTTGTTGGTAGTTATGAACCCAGGTGTGTATAATAATGTAGACATAGATGTTGATCTTGGAATATATATGCAAGTGGTGGGAGCATAAGCTCAACAACTATATAAATAATTACACAAGGAGAAATTGACAAACTATGTCTGAAGCACAAGCACAATCCTTCACAGAAATGCATGAGAGATTCCTTGAATCCATTCCATAAGAATTATTAAAGTACATCATAGAACCTTCAAATGCATAAAATTAATCTAGATTAACAATTGATGCTAAAAATCACAATTCGAGGTAAAATAATCATGCATGGGAGGCTTGAGATAAATTGTCAAGATTATATTGAAGAACATGTATTTGAAGACAGATCATGAGTCAACACAGCTAAATACAAATTTTACACTGATATTTACAACTGTTTCCTTTGTAGTGTACCCTTTCCATCATCGATTATAACATTGTACAATTAATTATTGCAAACCCATTCTTAATAAAGACAGGAAATATAAAATGACATACACACACATTACACAAATATTTTACCCTGGAAACCCAAACTAGGAAAACCAACAACCTGTTTAGAGCTACACCTCTAATACTATATTAATCATATCTTCATTGTTTACAATACAATACATATATAGGATCCCGTGGAATCCAAAACCCCTAATCCACTTACCAAGATTAGTCAACAACCATAATTCCTAAATAGAATTTATTAAATATCAATGAAAACCTTTTGCTAAAAAGAAGATGCCCATAAATCCTTTACACCAAGAGAACTTCTCAATGCTCACAGATTTTGTTAATGAATCTGCAACATTCTTTAAAGTGTCCACCTTCATCAAAAACATCTTCTTTTCTTCAACCATGTTTCTCACAAAGTGGTATTGAACATCAATATTATTTGTCTTTGAATGATAAGAGAGGTTCTTCCCCAAGAAGATTGCACTATGAATAACACAATCTATCCATACATCTTATTGTACCAAACCAATACTTGAACACAATATTTGTAACCATAATTTATCCTTGCTTGCATGAATAGATTCAATGTATTCAACTTTTGTAGTTGAGAGTGCCACTACCGACTGTCTTTTTCTCATCCAACTAATTTTTCCTCCAAACAGGTTAAACATATACCCATTTATAGATATTCTATGAACCATATCTCTAGCCTAGTCTACATCAACAAAGCCATGTATGCCCAACACTCTATCCAATCCTAATATTCCTTGGTAGCACAATCCATAACTATTAGTGCCACACAAATAATTGAAAAACTTCCTTACAATTGTCCAATGCTCTTTCTGCTACTTTGACATATACCTTCTAAAAGCTCCCATTTCATGTGAAATGTCTGATCTAGTACAAACCAATGCATACATCAAACTACTAACATCACCAGCATATTGAACAGGAGACATGTCCTCCTCCTCTTCATGTTCCTTGGGACACTTATCCATAGATAAATGTACACCTATAGGAACAGGAAACCTGACCAGTTTACATCCCTACATATTAAACCTCTGCAATATTGTCTCAACATATTTCCCTTGGTTTAACTAGAGTTTCATGTTTTCTCTCTCTCTCTCTCTCTCTCTCTCTCTCTCTCTCTCTCCATGCAAAAACTGAAATTTGTAGCACCAAGATCCTTCATGTACAATTTAGAGGACAATTGAGTTTTCACATCCTCGATAATATCCTTGTTGTTTCCTGTCAACAACATATCACCACATACAAGAACAAATAAATAAGATGATCACCAATTAATTTGAAATACACACAGTGATCCACTTTGATCCTTGTAAATCCAATTCCCAACATATAAGTATCAATTTTTTTATACCACATCCTTGGTGATTACTTTAACCCGCAGAGGGACGTTTTTTTAGCTTTCATACCATCTCTTTCTTTCCTTTAACAACAAATCCTTTTGGTTGCTTCATGTATATTTCTTCTTCCATATCCCCATGGAGGAATGTTGTCTTCACATCTATCTATTATACTTCAAAATAAAATGCAGTAGCAACAAATAAAATAAATATAATAGAAGTTAACTTGGAAACAAGAGAAACAAATTCACCAAATCCAATTCCCTCTACCTGGGAATAACCTTTTTCTACTAATATATCTTTGTATTTTTCCAATTTTCCTTATACATTTAGCTTCTTATCAAATACCCATTTGTTTCCAATGGGATTTCTTCTAGTCGGAAGCTCCACTACATCCCAAGCTTCATTCTTGTCCAAGGCTGACATTTCTTCTATCATGGCCTTTTTCCAGAGTTTTCCATCCTCTAAATCCAGTGCCTCCCTAACAGTTCTAGAATCATCTTTGATAATAAACAAAGAAAAGTTTGAACATATATCAAGTGGAGTGTACCTTTTTTATTTCCTTCTATACTGAACTAATCTCCTCAATACTTGAGTATGAGGATCTTCTTCTTCTTCTTCTTGTTCTTTTGTAAGTCTGATTCATCATCCTTCAACTTAGTCTCTATTTTATTTGGTTCTTTCTTCCTTGGTAGGACTTACTATTTGAAAACATATTTTGTTTCTTTAAATAACACACCTCGAATATACACTACCTTCTTAGTTTATGGGTTCCAAAGATTATAACCTTTCATTCCATATTTATACCCAATGAAGATACACTTTTTATCCTTTTTATCTAGCTTATTTTTGTTTTCCTTTGGAACGTGAACATAGCCATCGCATCCAATTACCCTGAGATGCATGAGACAAGGTTTCTTACCAGTCCATACCTTCTATGGAGTCTTTTAATCAAGTGATCATGAGGGTGATGTATTAACTAGGTAACATGTAGTACCCAATGCCTTTGCCCTGAATTCTTGTCTTAACCTGACGCCACAGAGCATGCACCTTGCTTTTTCAATCAACATCATATTCATCCTTTTTGAAACTCCATTATGTGGAGAGATATATGGATCAATCTTATACCTTTATATAAAACACTTCTTAGAGAATTATTCAAATTCATTTCTAGGAAACACTCCACCACTATCCTTCCTCAACACCTTAATTATTTTCTTTATTTGATTATCCATAAGAGCCTTGAGCTATTTAAACCTTTCAAAGACTTCATGTTTCTTCCAGAAGAAGTATATCCATGTATTCCTCGAGAAGTCATCTATAAATGAGACATGGTACACAAATTTTATGAACGATGGAATTGAAACAAGTGCAAAAAAGTCATTGTGCACCAACTGTAAAATTCCCTCCGCTCATGATGCACCAGAGGGAAAACTTACATGATTATTTTTCCAATATATGCAATTTTTATAGAAATAAAAATATGGAAAATAGTTAGACATACCTTCAACCATAACTTTACCGTGGAGTAGTCGAACACCCTTCTCTCTTATATGCCCTAGTATTTGATGCCACAACATAGTATTTTATCTAGAGACTGTCGTACATTTTCTTCTTTATCTTGAATCTTAGGAAAAATAGAATTGTTACAATCATCACTAAGATAAATTCCTTAAATATTATACAGAGTTCCAAACCTAACTCCCTTCAGCAGATTGATTTCTCCTCGAACCATCCTACAAGTTTCTTTCTCAAACACTGTTTTTAACCCTGCATCATCCATTTTCTTACAAATAATGTCAAATTTCTAGCGAATACTATGATGTGAATAACACCACATAGTGTTCTAATCCTTCAATCCATAATATTCAACTTTAATTTTCCTCGTCCTATGATTTTGGTTGTCGAGTCATCACCTAGGAAAACATCACCTCCATTATACCTTTCATACTCACCAAACCACTTCCTCTGAGGATTCATATGAAAGGATGCACATTAGTCAACATTTCATGCCTCATGATATACATGTGTGATCGAATAAGTCAAGTACACATACCCTCCTTCTATGGAGGTTTTTTCTTTTGTAGAAGGAACATATTTATGTACCTTCCCTCTCTCAAGAGTTTTAGATATATGTTTCTTCTTGTAGTTACCTTCTTTTCCAAATCTCCATATTACCTTTACAAACTCTCTGGGAGATTTAGATCTACACTTATATTTGGATCTACCACTCAAGGACTTAGATCTATTTATTTATTGGGAGCATCCTTTTGAAAATAATGAATATGTTCTCTATACTTCCATGTTCTTTCATCTCATTTCCTCTAACAAAAAGGATGAGACCACATCATCAAAACTTAAAGTAGTTGTATTACTACCCACGGACACAACCAGACTATCCTATGAGTATTTTAAAGAGAAAAATAAATTGATGCACTTATCTTCATTAGAAATATTAATATAAACATATAATAGAGGAATTACCACATTATTGAAGGCATTTATATGCTTTCTCATTAAGTTTCCATATTTCATCCTCAGGTTGTACATATTATTCCATAGGAAACATTTGTGCACCAAGTACTTTGACTAGTACAAAGCCCCTAACTTATCCCATAATTTCTTGGCTATAGCTTCCCCTAACACATTTAGTAATACTCAATTCGAGCGACAAAACAAGATTGTTCTCTTCAAATTTTGATCCAAATGTTTCTAGTCTTCTCTTTATCTTCCTTTAAGTGTAATACATGGATCCAGAATAATCCATTGATCTTTGTCCACAAACAGATATTCCATCTTCAACTTCCATAACTCAAAACTTTTTCTATTAAATTTCTTGATCTTTATTTTCAAACTCCTTTCCATTTATTTTCATTTGAATAATCGATACCACATATGTCCCACTATAACAATGATTATCAAAAACTCGAGCCAAAATCCTGACCACAAAGGAACCTCCCGAAAGGAACTAATTTCTCTGATACCAAATGTAGATTTTAACCTTATATAATTAATTATTGCAATCACATTCTTAATAAAAATAGAAAATATACAATGACACACACACACATTACACAAAGATTTTACCCTGGAAACCCAAACCGAGAAAACCAACAACATGTTATAGCTGCACCTCTATTATTATATTCATCATATCTTCATTTTTTACAATACATTACATATATAGGATCTTGCGGAATCCAAAACCTGTAATCCATTGACCTAGATTAGTAAAAAACCCTAATTCCTAAACTGGGATCATAAAACCATCAATGAAAATAATATATCGAAAAATCATTAAAAAACCTGGAGAAAGAATATAACACATACCCAATATCTACTAAATAGATTCTTATTAGATAAAGGAGTTGGGTATTTTTTCAAATACCAACCTCTTCTCAACACACCTCTTACATCATTTTTTTCCTGACTCCATGCAAATTGCTTGGATGGCCTTCCATTTCCTTCTATAGACTTGAAGTCCCCTTATTGTTCACTCCAGAGCCAAAAATAGACATTTTTGTATAGATACGCTCCCTATCAATTATACAACAAGCGTATATGCAGGTTGATCCACTACAACCCACATACATCGGTTTTGGTGATCAAAAATTAAAATTTATGTCTGCCTTCCATGCCATGTCATGAGATCCATGATCCTTGAACTTCCATATATTGGACACACGCCTACTCAGCTCTTAATTTTCATTCGGAGACTATAAATTGAGCCATATCCAAGCCTAAAAAAATATTAACTTTGAGAGTAGAGACACTCTGGAGAAATTTTAGTTCATATTGAGTTTGCATCCCTTTTTCCTTGAAAGTATGAACTTCTTGTGTTCATCCCCCAAGTTCTTCCTAATTTTTGATGGAGAACCTCATCGAATCCTACATATGAGCTTGTCTTTGTGGAGGATTGAAGAGGTGGAGGCCCAGCTGGAGGGACTTATTTTCTCAGTTCCGATATGTGTCATTACAAAAGTTTGTCACCTATGTACTTTTGTTGATTACTATAATATTTATACTCTTTTCTCATCCAATTGATATCTTGCAAATATTTGAATTACTTTCCATGGGTGTATTTGTCATGTATGTTAATGGATTATGTTAATTTATATTCTGACATCATATATTATCACCATATGCTTGCATATATTGCTTGTTGAGGACAAGTTGCAGGTATAAAGCTTTGGGTTGCATGCTCAACGATGGACTTCTTGAAATGTCAGAATGAGGTAGGATTTTAGCCTTGTCCTGTTAACATTTCATTATATAGAATACTTGAGATTAGAGTTGATTTCTCGGTGTAGTTCTATCTATGGTGGTTTACCCCTATCCATAAAGAGATTTTGCTAGTAGTAGAATTGGCGACTCCACTAGGGAGATCTCCTTTTTTGGGGTGTTGAGTGTTTTTCTCCTTGATTTTATCTCTATTTTCCTAAGTTTCCTTGTCGCTTGTTCCTTGACATTCTATATTTTTCCTTGCATCTTAGTTTCTTGGATTAACCCTTGCCCTGGCAGTATTTTTCTTGGTATATGTGATTTTTCCCTTGACAGACGCGTACATATGTGAGTTGTATGCCTTTACGACGCATATATAAATGTTTGTTTCCTAAAAAGTCGCGTACATCATATATTAGGTCTTGTTGGCTGAGTTTAGTGTTTGCTGGGAGAGTTTTGCTGGTTGTTGAGTCTTCTGGGGTCCCTATTCTAACTGTTAAGTTCCTACATAGTGATAGGAAGCCTTTTTATTATTGAATTTTTGGGCAAACCCCTTTCTTTTCATCATTCTCATTGGTTTTCCTTGCATATTAGTCTGATTAGTCACTTCTTGGTATCCATTACTTGAATTTTCTTTTCATGTGAGGTTGTTATTCAGTACTTGAATTTTATTCGCATTATATCAAAAATAAAAAAATATTTTCTTACTTGCATTGTACTTATGGAATTTTCACTTTTTATTACTTTGAATTAATTTGGATGCATTTGGAAAGATTGCACTTCATTGAAATTGTAGAGATTGCATTGGAAAAATTGCATTTACAAGCATACTATCCCTTTGAAATTCGAGACTATTACTTAGCAGTGTTCTTATATTTTATTTTTTTTATATGTTGAGTTGTAATACCATCAGTCTCACAACCAGGCCTCTTGAGTAAGTAGAAGCCATTAAAATTAACGTTGATTAATTAAAATTGATTAGAAGCGATTTTATTTTTGAGGGTGCACAAACAAGTATAGGACCTAGGGGCTTGGAATAGGATTTTGTGAGTAAAATTCTTCAAGGATATTAAACTCAACGTATGTGTCTGAATAGGGAGTGGTGGAAACCATTGTGTAATCGGTGACGTCAGGAGGCTCCGATCACACCGGAGTTAAGAAAGAGTTCGCTCAAATTTGGTTGTCAAGATAGCCCTCTAATACCTTCCTAGTGTCAGGGATATTTCTGGGGTTCTATTCGTATCTGGGGGTTTCTCTAGTACCCTTACCTCTATGAGAGGTGGTGATTTCGAGATTTCAAGATTTGATACCTTGCCCATACTATGGAATAGACTTGCGGCTTCTTTCCTGCACATTGGTTATATCATGGTGGCTCTAGTTTCTTGACATAGATACCCACATAGGTTACTTGTAGGGGTTATTTTGTAGGTAACCTGAGTCAGATAAAGGTCAGACAACACACATAATTTATGCAGGATTTCCTCTTCAAAGGGGTCTAACCGACTGAACTTTGAAGCCTACGAGTGTACTTATGATTGATTCTGACACCTCCACTCTATTGATGTGGAGTCTCGAGCCTCTCTTGGTGGAGGCATACCTAATTTAGTTCGAGAGGCCGATTTCAACCATTATATCCTTTTTAAGTGCATTGGACTTTTTGTTTATTTTGGTGTTCTTTCTGATTATTAGTTAGCCTTAGTATTTTGTATTATATCTTGAGTTTTGAGTCATCATGGAGAAAGACCATCCTCCTCACTAGTCTCTTCATCTGTTGAGGTTATCACAGTGTCTTAATCCTTTAACGAAATTTCCTTCTAAAAGGTGTAGAGTTAATAAACGTGGTACATACATCTCCACCTCCCAAACTTGTGATCATCCTACTATAAGTATTGAGTCAGATATGAACGTCTCGGGAATTCTTTCGACTCCCTTGTCTTGTGTGATTAATGGGATCCCTTAAACTCCCTCGTCCTCAATAGTGTGGGTCTTGGAGGGTCCCTGGTTTAGTGGCGCCAAACCTATGAGCTCTACTCGGTCCATGGGAGAGAACCCTTTTAGATTTCTTTTCGATATGCCGAATTCTGATTCTCAGTTAATACCTTTGGCCTTTAACCCTTTTTATTTTTGTATACTTGACATGACGTTGCAATTATCATCCTCTGTTTCAACGACTAATATGAATCCTAGTTTTGGGTCTAGGGGCACGACGCCTCCTTATGTTCCTTTATCATTTGGTGGAGGTCATATTACCCAAGAGAATCCTACGGTTAGAGGTTGGAATCCTCCTTCCTCTTGGGATAATCCTAGATTCAGTGCTACGAGGTGGAGTGCTCAAATGGATGGTCAATTTATTTCCTATATTTTGTCTATCATTCCCTCTTCCTCCATGTCGATTATGATGAATGCTTTTATTGCGTTAATTCCCCCTTTGTCCTCTGGTGTTCCATCTAGAGGGAGTCATTTGCATAGTATGGGAAACCCCCAAAACAAAGTCCCTTTGTCTAGGGGAAACGTATATAATCCTTATCATGCCACTTCTGAGGGTATGGTTCTCTTATTACCTTTCATGAATCAGTTTGGAGGAGGATACTATCCTACTAGAGAGGGCCATGGTATATACGAGAACCCTGGATGGTCTGCAATCCCTTAGCCCCAATCTTTCCTAGGAGCATGGGATCAGAAATTGCAACTCAGACTCCCTTTTCTGTCCATGATAAATCTTCCATATATGTCAAAGTTAATGAATGACTCTATCTGTCACGATCCGTCATGGTCCCCCATCCCCACCAAGCTTCCTTCATCCATTCCCAAATTTGAGGGAAATATTGGTGAGGACACGAGTGATCATGTGACTACTTTTTCATCTATGGTGCTCATATAAATCCCTAAATGATGATTCTATTTGTTTGAGGATATTTCAACACACCCTCATGGGATTCGCTGCGAGGTGGTGCATTGAGTTACCAGAGGAAATATATTGAACTTTCAATTAGATGGTATTGTTTTTTTCTCAATCACTTCCAATTACCAGTTTGTTACTTTGTCGGTCTAGAACTTTTTTCCATCCTCTGCCAAGATAAATCCACACATATATCTGATCATATCAAAGAGTGGCGTAGATGTAAGAGGCTGATTAAAGCCTACATTCCTCCAGATTTTATGTTGGAATGGTTCCTTTGTATTTTTTTCCTTATATTTCGAAGGATGTTTCTGCATTTGAGGTAACATCTAAGGAACAATCCATCTTTAAATCCCAATAATTAGACCTTATATATGATAAATCTAGGATTCTTTATGAAATTATCCCCAATGCACCATGATCAAAGTATGATCCTAGGAAAACTCCCTAGCTTCTTGTTGATGAAATCATAGGCTCCGCAAATGCTAAGACTATAGACTTGGTGACGAACCAGTTGGAAGATTTGTCTCTAAGACAACTTGTAGTAGGAAAAGCTTCAGCTTCATCCTCCACCTCCACCTAGTCGGTGGATGTGCATTGCATACATTCATCATCTAACATGAATGGTAACCAAAAACCAAGAGGGACTAAGAATAAAAGACGAGGTAATAATCGTAAGGGTGGAAAAAATAATAATATATCCAAGGACGACATTAATAATGATAAATAAAATAGTAATGTTGGTGAGGGAAAGAAACAGAAGCGGAAGGTTAAGTTTCCCTGTAAAATTTGTAAGGATGATCACCTTACCCACTTGTGCCCCAAAATAGAGGAAGCCTCGAGGATCTTATTGCAGTGACCCGATGTGATTTCAAACCCATTTCCACATAATCAACATATGGCCTCGGGGACCTCCAACACCGAAAATGCATCAAGTGGTATTCAAAACCCCTCGAAACATGAAGGTGGCCATCTATGCATCAATATGGTTAAGTATTAGATTGATGTAGCCACTCGATCTCGTGATTAATATTCTTCATAGACTATTGTAATTCCATAGACTCCTCCTCCCCCATAAACACCCTTGTAGATCAATAAGTCAAAACCTCTATCTCATATTTAGAAAGGAGTACTAAAGCACTCTACCCACAATCCTAATTCCAGAGTTGCCCAACACTATTTGATTGTCAAAGGTTTGGGCCAAACCCCATATGTGATGTCGGCTTTGTAGGTGCTCTAGACATTTTCTTCACAGAGCAACGCCATGTTATCTACATTAGGAGCTCTAGAAACCTATGGATGATTTCATGGATTTTAAGCCTCGCTTACCTTACCACGAGGCCTTTAAAATCCATGTGGAGTACATGAAAATTACCATCAAACGTACTGTAATTGATAAAGATGCTATCACATGTGTGATGTCCCTAACCTATTGGAAAGCCATTGGGTCTCTGACCCTGTCTCAATCTATCACTATGTTGACCGCATTTAATGGGCGTTTGTTTCGACCCCATGGGATGCTTCTCTCTTTATCGGTCCAGTTAGTTGTAAATACTATGGAGGTCAATGTAGAGGTAGTTGATGCGCCTCTCAATGTACTCCTCCTTGATGGGTAGCTTTTATTTCAAGGCACCAATTCACCATATTCATGCCATTTTTTGTGAGTATTCGTCGTCGATGAGGTCCATTCCTTTCCATACTTCATATTTCAACGACCCTTGGACACTACCTTCCCTAGCTATGTCATATGAAGTTCAATCACACATTGGGATGGCAATTCCATTTTTAGTAGCAAAAGTTGTGTATCAGGATATTCTAGATGCTATTGATAACCCGAATTTTTCCTCCTCACGAACGAAAGAGGTGGATATATTTTTAGATCCCATATGGGTCACTTGATTATATTTTCCAGATGATTTTCTCGACGATACTTTACCTTCAGATGAAGCCATCTTAGAGGCCATGTATGGTCCTGATAAGCCTTGGGATGATATCCATCATTGATCCTATTTTATCCTGGATCTTGTTAAGATTGAACATGATGAATTTATATCTACCTTGAGTGAGATGGTCAACCATGTCATGGTTCCATTAGATATGCATGTGTTTATGTCAAAGGAAACATGGAAAATATTTCTCCTACCATCACAATCAACATCTCTTGTAACCCTGGTAAAATCAAGAATGTATATATTTGTGCAAATTGTTCACTTGAATAAATTCAGATCTACACCAATCTATTCATGGAATTGCGAGATGTATTCACTTGGTTATATGAAGAGATGCCAGGGATCAACCCCATCATTGTCGAACATGAAATTAAAACCAATCTAAATGTTAAACCTCTTCGGAAACATATTAGAGCTGCTAATCCTAGGAAGCCCGCCCCCCCCCCCGCTATTAAGGAAAAACTAGAGAAGCTACTTAATGTTGGTTTCATCTACCCAGTTCCCTTGACCGAATGTTTTTCCAATCCCATTCCCATAGATAAAAATAAAGGAATCGTCCACGTGTGTATGGATTTTAAAGACCTGAACAAGGCATGTCCTAAATATAACTTCCCCACTCCTTTCATTGTCCATATTCTTGACGAGTGTGTGGGAAGCGAAGTATTTTCCTTTAAGGTTGGATTTTCATGGTATAATCAAATTTAGATCAGACCGGAGGATAAACATAAGACCACATTTATTTTTCCTTGGGGTACCTTTTCATACTGGATAATGACTTTCAACCTTGAAAATGCCAAAGAAACCTTCCAACATGCGATGACCTTTTGATTTCATGACCTTAAGCATATTGGCAAAGCTTACCTAGATGATATCACTACTCACTCTCGCAAGAGAGTATATCACTCAAATCACCTTCGACTAGTATTTGAGAGATCTCGTTATTATCTCATTTGGTTGAACCATCACAAGTGCATCTTTTGCATTAGGTCTGGTTTTCTTTTAGGATCCATAATGTCTGAGCATAGGATCATGGTGGATCCTATGAAGATTGAGGAAATACTTGGGTTTCCTCCCCTAGACAAAATGCAACAAATTCAAGGTTTATACGGGAAGGATAACTTCTTGCATCGTTTCATATTGAACTATGCCAATTTAACTAAATGTTTTGTGCACCTTATAAAGAAGTACACCCCATTTATGCAGGATGAGCGAGCCCAGGAATCCTTTGATTCTCTTAAGAAATCCTTGGTATCGACGCATCTATTGAAGCCTCTAGACTACAATAGATATTATTTTATTTATATCATCGCGTCTGAAGGGACAGCTGGTATGGTACTATTTTGGGAGGAAGATGATCTTCATGATCACATTGACTACTATCTCAGTCAAAACTAGGTATGTATTAAACTTAAATACTCTCACGTAGAGAAGCTGGCCTTGGCCATTATACTTGTGGTTCATAGATTACGACATTATATCTTACTGTGAAAAACTACCATAGTTGTGTTTATCAATCCATTTCAATATGTCCTTACGAGGCATATCATAGGGGGAAAATACAATAAATGGATTGTTATTTTGCAAGAATTTGATCGCACTTTTGCTTATGTGAAATATAAGAAATCGCTAGTTTTCTTCGAATTGACATTGGACTTTCCTCAACTATATGAGGATATTTTTCATGACGATTCATTTGCAGATGAACATATTTTCCTTATGTCCTCTTTGGACCCCTGGTATGGATAAATTTTGATATACCTTCAAACCTTGAAGCTACCCAAGCATATTTCAAGAGACAATCGATGACGTATATGCCATCAGGATAAGAACTACCTTATTATCGGTGACACTTTGTATCATCGAGGGGTGGATAATATATTATGTCATTACTTGAATCATGAGGAAGATGAATCTGTTCTCAATGACTATCATAGTGGGTCATATGGTGGTCTTTTATCCGGGCTTGTGACAACCCAAAAGATGTTGTGAGCCAATTATTTTTGTACATCAATTTTTAAAGATT
>JASDQU010374987.1:27727-39597 GCA_032191745.1 Picea mariana | reverse complement strand
CAATTGATATCTTACAAATATTTGAATTACTTTCCATGGGTGTATTTGTCATGTATGTTAATGGATTATGCTAATTTATATTCTGACATCATATATTATCACCATATGCTTGCATATATTGCTTGTTGAGGACAAGTTGCAGGTATAAAGCTTTGGGTTGCATGCTCAACGATGGTCTTCTTGAAATGTCAAAATGAGGTAGGATTTTAGCCTTGTCCTGTTAACATTTCATTATATAGAATACTTGAGATTAGAGTTGATTTCTCGGTGTAGTTCTGTCTATGGTGGTTTACCCCTATCCATAAAGAGATTTTGCTAGTAGTAGAATTGGCGACTCCATTAAGGAGATACCCTTTTTTGGGGTGTTGAGTGTTTTTCTCCTTGATTTTATCTCTATTTTCCTAAGTTTCCTTGTCGCTTGTTCCTTGACATCCTATATTTTTCCTTGCATCTTAGTTTCTTGGATTAAACCTTGCCCTGGCAAGGTTTTTCTTGGTATATGTGATTTTTGCCTTGACAAACGCGTACATATGTGAGTTGTATGCCTTTACGGTGCATATATAAACGTTTGTTTCCTAAAAAGTCGCGTACATCATATATTAGGTCTTGTTGGCTGAGTTTAGTGTTTGCTGGGAGAGTTTCGCTGGTTGTTGAGTCTTCTGGGGTCCCTATTCTAACTGTTAAGTTCCTGCATAGTGATAGGAATCCCTTTTATTATTGAATTTTTGGGCAAACCCCTTTCTTTTCATCATTCTCATTGGTTTTCCTTGCATATTAGTCAGATTAGTCACTTCTTGGTATCCATTACTTGAATTTTCTTTTCATGTGAGGTTGTTATTCAGTACTTGAATTTTATTTGCATTATATCAAAAATAAAAAAATATTTGCTTACTTGCATTGTACTTATGGAATTTTCACTTTTTATTACTTTGAATTAATTTGGATGCATTTGGAAAGATTGCACTTCATTGAAATTATAGAGATTGCATTGGAAAAATTGCATTTACAAGCATACTATCCCTTTGAAATTCGAGACTATTACTTAGCAGTGTTCTTATATTTTATTTTTTTTATATGTTGAGTTGTAATACCATCAGTATCACAACCAGACCTCTTGAGTAAGTAGAAGCCATTAAAATTAATGTTGATTAATTAAAATTGATTAGAAACGATTTTATTTTTGAGGGTGCACAAACAAGTATAGGACCTAGGGGCTTGGAATAGGATTTTGTGAGTAAAATTCTCCAAGGATATTAAACTCAACGTATGTGTCTGAATAGGGAGTGGTGGAAACCATTGTGTAATCGGTGACGTCAGGAGGCTTCGATCACATCGGAGTTAAGAAAGAGTTCGCTCAAATTTGGTTGTCGAGATAGCCCTCTAATACCTTCCTAGTGTCAGGGATATTTCTGGGGTTCTATTCGTATCTGGGGGTTTCTCTAGTACCGTTACCTCTATGAGAGGTGGTGATTTTGAGATTTCAAGATTTGATACCTTACCCATACTATGGAATAGACTTGCGGCTTCTTTCCTACACATTGGTTATATCGTGGTGGCTCTAGTTTCTTGACATAGATAGCCACATAGGTTACTTGTAGGGGTTATTTTGTAGGTAACCTGAGTCAGATAAAGGTCAGACAACACACATAATTTATGCAGGATTTCCTCTTCAAAGGGGTCTGACCGACTGAACTTTGGAGCCTACGAGTGTACTTATGATTGATTCTGACACCTCCACTCTATTGATGTGGAGTCTCGAGCCTCTCTTGGGGGAGGCATACCTAATTTAGTTCGAGAGGCCGATTTCAACCATTATATCCTTTTTAAGTGCATTGGCCTTTTTGTTTATTTTGGTGTTCTTTCTGATTATTAGTTAGCCTTAGTATTTTGTATTATATCTCGAGTTTTGAGTCATCGTGGAGAAAGACCATCCTCCTCACCAGTCTCTTCATCTGTTGAGGTTATCACATTGTCTTAATCCTTTAACGAAATTTCCTTCTAAAAGGTGTAGAGTTAATAAACGTGGTACATACATCTCCACCTCCCAAACTTGTGATCATCCTACTATAAGTATTGAGTTAGATATGAACGTCTTGGGAATTCTTTCGACTCCCTTGTCTTGTGTGATTAATGGGATCCATTAAACTCCCTCGTCCTCAATAGTGTGGGTGTTGGAGGGTCCCTGGTTTAGTGGCGCCAAACCTGTGAGCTCTACTCGGTCCATGGGAGAGAACCCTTTTAGATTTCTTTTCGATATGCCGAATCTTGATTCTCAGTTAATACCTTTGGCCTTTAACCCTTTTTATTTTTGTATACTTGACATGACGTCGCAACTATCATCCTCTGTTTCAACCACTAATATGAATCCTATTTTTGGGTCTAGGGGCATGACGCCTCCTTATGTTCCTTTATCATTTGGTGGAGGTCATATTACCCAAGAGAATCCTACGGTTAGAGGTTGGAATCCTCCTTCCTCTTGGGATAATCCTAGATTCAGTGCTCCGAGGTGGAGTGCTCAAATGGATGGTCAATTTATTTCCTATATTTTGTCTATCATTCCCTCTTCCTCCATGCCGATTATGATGAATGCATTTATTGCGTTAAATACCCCTTTGTCCTCTAGTGTTCCATCCAGAGGGAGTCATTTGCATAGTATGGGAAACCCCCAAAACAAAGTCCCTTTGTCTAGGGGAAACGTATATAATCCTTATCATTCCACTTTTGAGGGTATGGTTCTCTTATAACCTTTCATGAATCAGTTTGGAGGAGGATACTATCCTACTAGAGAGGTCCATGGTATATACAAGAACCCTGGATGGTCTGCAATCCCTCAGCCCCAATCTTTCCTAGGAGCATGGGATCAGAAATTGCAACTCAGACTCCCTTTTCTGTCCATGATAAATCTTCCATATATGTCAAAGTTAATGAATGACTCTATGTGTCACGATCCGTCATGGTCCCCCGTCCCCACCAAGCTTCCTTCATCCATTCCCAAATTTGAGGGAAAGACTAGTGAGGACACGAGTGATCATGTGACTAATTTTTCATCTATGGTGCTCATATAAATCCATAAATGATGATTCTATTTGTTTGAGGCTATTTCAAAACACCCTCATGGGATTCGCTGCGAGGTGGTGCATTGAGTTACCAGAGGAAATATATTGAACTTTCAATTAGATGGTATTGTTTTTTTCTCAATCACTTCCAATTACGAGTTCGTTACTTTGTCGGCCTAGAACTTTTTTCCATCCTCTTCCAAGATAAATCCACACATATATCTGATCATATCAAAGAGTGGTGTATATGTAAGAGGCTAATTAAAGCCTACGTTCCTCCAGATTTTATGTTGGAATGGTTCCTTTGTATTTTTTTCCTTATATTTCAAAGGATGTTTCTGCATTTGAGGTAACATCTAAGGAACAATCCATCTTTAAATCCCAATAATTAGACCTTATATATGATAAATCTAGGATTCTTTATGAAATTATCCCCAATGCACCATGATCAAAGTATGATCCTAGGAAAACTCCCTAGCTTCTTGTTGATGAAATCATAGGCTCCGCAAATGCTAAGACTATAGACTTGGTGACGAACCAGTTGGAAGATTTGTCTCTAAGACAACTTGTAGTAGGACAAGCTTCAGCTTCATCCTCCACCTCCACCTAGTTTGTGGATGTGCATTGCATACATTCATCATCTAACATGAATGGTAACCAAAAACCAAGAGGGACTAAGAATAAAAGACGAGGTAATAATCGTAAGGGTGGAAAAAATAATAATAAATCCAAGGACGACATTAATAATGATAAATAAAATAGTAATGTTGGTGAGGGAAAGAAAGAGAAGCAGAAGGTTAAGTTTCCCTGTAAAATTTGTAAGGATGATCACCTTACCCACTTGTGCCCCAAAATAGAGGAATCCTCGAGGATCTTATTGCAGCGACCTGATGTGATTTCAAACCCATTTCCACATAATCAACATATGGCCTCGGGGACCTCCAACACCGAAAATGCATCAAGTGGTATTTAAAACCCATCGAAACATAAAGGTGGCCATCTATGCATCAATATGGTTAAGTATTAGATTGATGTAGCCACTCGATCTCGTGATTAATATTCTTCATAGACTATTGTAAGTACATAGACTCCTCCTCCCCCATAAACACCCTTGTATATCAATAAGTCAAAACCTCTATCTCATATTTAGAAAGGAGTATTGAAGCGCTCTACCCACAATCCTAATTCCAGAGTTGCCCAACACTATTTGATTGTCAAAGATTTGGGCCAAACCCCATATGTGATGTCGGCTTTGTAGGTGCTCCAGACATTTCCTTCACAGAGGAACGCCATGTTATCTACATTAGGAGCTCTAGAAACCTATGGATGATGTCATGGATTTTAAGCCTCGCTTACCTTACCACGAGGCCTTTCAAATCCATGTGGAGTACATGAAAATTACCATCAAACGTACTGTAATTGATAAAGATGCTATCACATGTGTGATGTCCCTAACCTATTGGAAAGCCATTGGGTCTCTGACCCTGTCTCAATCTATCACTATGTTGACCGCATTTAATGGGCATTTGTTTCGACCCCATGGGATGCTTCTCTCTTTATCGGTCCAGTTAGTTGTAAAGACTATGGAGGTCAATGTAGAGGTAGTTGATGCGCCTCTAAATGTACTCCTCCTTGATGGGTAGCTTTTATTTCAAGGCACCAATTCACCATATTCATGCCATTTTTTGTGAGTATTCGTCGTCGATGAGGTCCATTCCTTTCCATATTTCATATTTCAATGACCCTTGGACACTACCTTCCCTAGCTATGTCATATGAAGTTCAATCACACATTGGGATGGCAATTCCATTTTTAGTAGCAAAAGTTGTGTATCAGGATATTCTAGATGCTATTGCTAACCCGAATCCTTCCTCCTCACAGATGAAAGAGGTGGATATATTTTTAGATCCCATATGGGTCACTCGATTATATTTTCCATATGATTTTCTCGAGGATACTTTACCTTCAGATGAAGCCATCTTAGAGGCCATGTATGGTCCTGATAAGCCTTGGGACGATATCCATCATTGATCCTATTTTATCCTGGATCTTGTTAAGATCGAACATGATGAATTTATATCTACCTTGAGTGAGATGGTCAACCATGTCATGGTTCCATTAGATAAGCATGTGTTTATGTCGAAGGAAACATGGAAAATATTTCTCCTACCATCACAATCAACATCTCTTGTAACCCTGGTAAAATCAAGAATGTATATATTTGTGCAGATTGTTCACTTGAATAAATTCATATCTACACCAATCTATTCATGGAATTGCGAGATGTATTCACTTGGTTATATGAAGAGATGCCAGGGATCAACCCCATAATTGTCGAACATGAAATTAAAACCAATCTAAATGTTAAACCTCTTCAGAAACATATTAGAGCTGCTAATCCTAGGAAGCCTGCCCCCCCGCTATTAAGAAAAAACTAGAGAAGCTACTTAATGTTGGTTTCATCTACCCAGTTCCCTTGACCGAATGTGTTTTGAATCCCATTCCCATAGATAAAAATAAAGGAATCATCCACGTGTGTATGGATTTTAAAGACCTGAACAAGGCATGTCCTAAAGATAACTTCCCCACTCATTTCATTGACCATATTCTTGAGTGTGTGGGAAGCGAAGTATTTTCCTTTAAGGTTGGATTTTCATGGTATAATCAAATTTAGATCAGACCAGAGGATAAACATAAGACCACATTTATTTTTCCTTGGGGTACCTTTTCATACCGGATAATGACTTTCAGCCTTAAAAATGCCAAAGAAACTTTCCAACATGCGATGACCTTTTGATTTCACAACCTTAAGCATATTGGCAAAGTTTACCTAGATGATATCACTACTCACTCTCGCAAGAGAGTATATCACTCAACTCACCTTCGAATAGTATTTGAGAGATCTCGTTATTATCGCATTTGGCTGAACCATCACAAGTGCATCTTTTGCATTAGGTCTGGTTTTCTTTTAGGATCCATAATGTCTGAGCATAGGATCATGGTGGATCCTATGAAGGTTGAGGAAATACTTGGGTTTCCTCCCCTAGACAAAATGCAACAACTTCAAGGTTTACAGGGGAAGGATAACTTCTTGCGTCGTTTCATATTGAACTATGCCAATTTAACTAAATGTTTCGTGCACCTTATAAATAAGTACACCCCATTTATGCAAGATGAGAGAGCCCAGGAATCCTTTGATTCTCTTAAGAAATCCTTGGTATCGACGCATCTATTGAAGCCTCTAGACTACAATAGATATTATTTTATTTATATCGTCACGTCTGAAGGGACAGCTGGTATGGTACTATTTTGGGAGGAAGATGAGCTTCATGATCACATTGACTACTATCTCAGTCAAAACTAGGTATGTATTAAACTTAAATACTCTCACGTAGAGAAGATGGCCTTGGCCATTATACTTGTGGTTCATAGATTACGACATTATATCTTACTGTGAAAAACTACCATAGTTGTGTTTACCAATCCATTTCAATATGTCCTTACGAGGCATATCATAGGGGGAAAATACAATAAATGGATTGTTATTTTGCAAGAATTTGATCACACTTTTGCTTATGTGAAATATAAGAAATCGCTAGTTTTCTTCAAATTGACATTGGACTTCCCTCAACTAGATGAGGATATTTTTCACGACGATTCATTTGCAGATGAACATATTTTCCTTATCTCTTCTTTGGACCCCTGGTATGGATAAATTTTGATATACCTTCAAACCTTGAAGCTACCCAAGCATATTTCAAGAGACGATCGATGATGTATATGCCATCAGGATAAGAACTACCTTATTATCGGTGACACTTTGTATCATCGAGGGGTGGATAATATATTATGTCATTACTTGAATCATGAGGAAGATGAATATGTTCTCAATGACTGTCACAGTGGGTCATATGGTGGTCTTTTATCCGGGCTTGTGACAACCCAAAAGATGTTGTGAGCCAATTATTTTTGTACATCAATTTTTAAAGATTGCATTGAAGCGATAAAGAAGTGTCACTCTTGCCAGGTGTTTGCTCATAAAATCCACTCACACCTATCCCCACTTCACCCAATCATCACCATTGGTCTCTTCACCAAGTGGGGGGTGGATTTTATGGACTGCAACCCAACCTCGGCTAGGGGGAACCAACATGTTATCATGGCCATCGATTATTTTACTAAATGGGTAGAGGCCATGCCTACCGTTAAACCTGATGGTAAGACTGCATCAATCTTCATGTTGAAGGAGATTATTGTCTAATTTAGAATCCCAAATAGTTTGTTACTGATCATGGAATTCACTTTCACAATGAAATGGACACATAGAGGTAGTGAATAAATCTCTCAAGACCATTTTACAAAAAACTGTTAACCAAAGTAAATCTAACTGCCATGTGATGCTTTACCCTGCACTTTGGGAATATCAAAACACAGTAAAGAATTCCAGTAATTTCTCTCCTTTTCAGTTAGTACATGGTGTGGAGTTGATTCTTTCTATTGAATGTGATATCCCTTCCCTTAAATTAGAAATTTAGGTCCTACCTGACACGTCTGATATTGAAGAACACCTTGTGCACCTAGAGAACCTTGATGAGAAGTGTCAATATTCCTCTACGGTTGTTGAAGAGAATAAATGATGTGTTAATGTTCAGTACACTAAGTCTGATTGTCCTAGGTAGTATGTTGAGGGTGACTTGGCTCTTTTTTATTACAAAGCCAAAGAACCATTGGGGGAATTTAAGTTCAACCCCATGTGGAATGGTCCTTACATCATGCAAATTTTCTTAGAAAAAGGAGCCTACAAATTAGAATATTATGAGGTGGATATGTTGGATGAGCCCAAAAATGGGCTCTACCTTTAAAGGTATTATGCTTGAGCCCTGAAATTGAGGAGTGACATTTTTATACTAATGTATCTTAATGTATATACTTATTTATCTTTTATTTATGTCATCGGCTTGATTACAGAGTTTTCCCCCTTGGTTGGAATATGTCAACAAAAACTTCGGTTTACTTAGAATTTTCGTATGGTGTCAGTCCTCATATGCAAAACATGGATTCTACCTCCTGGGTCATTTAATCACTCGAGGGCCAACTGCTATCTTCATGTGGTGTTCATCTGGATCCATAAATGAATAATGTGGCTAAGTATAGTGTCAATATAGATCTATTACGCGGCGTCATTTCACATGGTGTTCTATCTTTAGAAGTTCACCTGGACTCACAGTTAGTCATATGTCAATTGAACAACAGTTACCATGTGATAGATCCTACTCTACTCCAACGATTCCAATGGGTACAAATTTTGGATTGATACTTTTATTTCCTTACTTATAATCACATCCCTAGAAGTTCTAATCAAATACATGATGAATATGCTAATTAAATTTTAGATTGGAATTTGTCACATAACTAAGTAAGGAAAACACATCCATACATGTATACATTGTAACATATATAAGTAAATTCAAAGACCAATATTTTTATATTTCATCCTTTCAAGTGAAAAAAATATTGTTTCATAGTACCAAATGGGTCTCACACCCTCAAAATACATATTGTCAGTACATAGCATGACCATGGAATCTATGCATGTGGTGTTGTATGGGTATCATGATAGCACACTACATTGTTTGCAAGATGTTGGAAGATTCTCACCTACACACAGGGTATGCCCACTACTTGTCATTGCATTTCCTTTGGCAGATCCTCCACTTGAACAATAGGAATCGTGTACATCAATTGAGACATGTTCCCATGTATATTTTGTAGCACTCTCTTTGTGTCCCCCCTACTAGCTCATCTCCTTGGCCCCTTTGTCGATTTCGTGGGAATACCATTTTTCTTCAAGGACCTACATCTATGTAACAAAGAAATTTTTAATACTTGATAGAATACAAAAATATTTGCATTTTTTTATTTTTTCTTTATCAAAATTGGGAAACACAAAAAAATAAAATATATAAAAATCATTTCTTACTGATATCACCATAGGAATAACCTAGCGGAAATGGCATGTTAGTGTCCCCTCTATATTCGATCCCTTCGTAAGGATATTCATCAATGACTATGACTTGTCGGTGCCACCAGAAAAATAACTCATCATTGTAGGGGGTTGCCACCCTACCACCTCCTAGCCACCTCATCACGTCAATCTAATGTGACATGGTTGGATCGTGCATTCTGTGTGGATTAATATCTACTCTATGGATTAAACTTGAAGCCCTCTCAAATAAAAAACTACAAAGTATGGTTGCAAATCCTAAATTCCTTATTCGCCCTTGTTTGCAATCCATCAACTCACTCTTCATGTTGGCTAGCAGTGAGGTACACTAGTCATACACAGTGGGTGGAAATGTACTCCTCCATAGTCATACCACCTCCATCCCCTAGAGCCTTGATATTCACCACCTCGCACTGATGAGACAATCCTGTGATAAATTATATATCATCCACTTCAATCCTCAATGGTTTCCCATCGAGATTGAAAGACTATGTATTTGGATCCCAATAGTTTACCATTAACTAGAGAAACCTCACCTAAGCCCTCATTCCTTTGAGAGCCTAAATTTTATAAATGCCACATGGTTTCAAATATTGTTGGACCCTTGCATCTCTTCCCACTATTTCATCTATATCCTCATGCTCCCTTTCCCTCCATTTAATAACCATCCTGCAAAGGAAAGATCATTTTTTGAGTTAAACCCTTTAAAAAACTTGTTCATGGAATTGTATGTAGGATAAACTTATCACAGTCACATATAGAGATGCATATACTCATGCAGGCTTCACTTTTTTCACATATATTGGGTCATATACACAACCCGATGATATATCACTCGCATACACCCTAGTTTCCATGTAACAACCTCTAATACTAAAAAAATGGGGACTCAAAATTAAATGTAAAATTTTGAAATGGAAGTAAATGGGGTGGGTACTTACATGGTCCAGACAGTTGTTGATTTCGTTGATCGTAGCCCCCACAATTGCCACTGGAAGATCATTGATAAAATGGCCTAAAAAGAATTATGTGGGTGAAAAGCTCAAATGGTATGCTGAATTTTTTTATCTTTTCTATTAAAATAATATTTTTACCCACCTTGTATAGTTTTACCCTAAATTTTCTATTTATGGACTTATGGACTAATTGTGCTATGGAAAGACTTGCTTTTTAGTGGTTTTGTCGAGGGTTTTTTATGAATTTCCAGTGTCATACTGCTTGTTCATGCCTCCTGTGGGTATATTATTTCACGGAAATATAAGATATATTTTCATTCCACTTTTCATTCTTTCATTGTCCTATGACCGTGGTCCATACACCCTATGCATCAATCAATTTCTTAGTGACACAAAACCTTCTCACTACTACTAGAAGTGTCATTATCAAGTGGTAGAGACTTACTGAACATGGGTGCCCTAGTTAGAACTTCTTTTCCATTTAGCACCCATGCATAAGTGATTCCATAGGACTGAGAGTTCCTTTATATTCCCAGCAAGAATTTTCCCTCAAACCCCGTTTTCTTAGTCACAAGCATACTGACTATTACTTATGGGACTACCCTCGAGTTTTGGTTAAGCTATTTTCTGACTCCCAAAAAAATGAAAATATTGTCGAGTGAACTTGTCTCTTTCACACTTGTTAACTTATTTTGAAAGGATGTCTATTTGATATAAGTTTAACCCTTTTCTAGACCAAGTAGATAAGTTACGAAAAATGAATACTCTAGTCACCATTGGCTAGAACACTTCTCCTGAGTATTATTTTATACTTTTTCGGGCCCAGGGGACCAAATCTATGAAAACGGACATTTTTTAGTTAAGTTTTAATTGCATTCCATCATCCTTCTTGCAGTGTTGAGCCTATTTCTAGCTCCTGTTTTATCATTATAAGCCTCTTTCTTCAAGAATTTGCATCACTAGCCAAGCAATGCCTTCCATATATCCTTTGTAGCTTGACACCCTTTACCCATATAGGAAACATCCCCCTGAGTGTCCATACCCTGCATACACTTCCTTGCATTGAGCATAGGTATGTTACACTTCTTGGAAATAGTTTCTTACTCGCGACACTCATTTCCTCTCCTATATCATAGCATTTATTTTCCAATGAAAACAAAAAAATGATGAGTAGGAGAATAATATGATCTCTTATTGGCAGCGGTCATGTCACCTTTGAAAACAGAACAAAATTTATAGTCCATTTTCATCCAAAGTTTTGGTTTATCATGACCTTATGAAGATGATATCATTACTTAGAGTTTAATCCTCCAACTCGTTATTCTTCCAGTCCCTATGGAGATTTTTACGATGCCTTCTATGTCACAAACTTTAATCAATGATCATTATCAAGTCTGTGCTTTCTGACTTATCCATATGTCTCATGCGCTTTTTCAAAGGAAGTTTAAAATCCTATGTCGACCATTTCTCAGAACTCTTGACTTTTCAAGTCATCCATACCGTTAGTATATCTCGAAATCACATGAAGTTGTTTTATTACCTTACACCCTGGGCCTACTTTCATCATTGATAGGTAACCTTGAACCAAACATATGACATTTCTTCAATAGTCACTAACTGGGGGGTTCCCTTATGTTTGACAAAAATAAATATATTCACACATTGGGATTCATGCAATGTCTTGGATTTCATTAGTCGTATTGGTGTATTTCTTTCCTTTGTTGGAAATTTTTATTATTGGATGTTATTCAGAGGGTCACTTTCATGCAACACTTGCATCTAGTGCATGTGAGGGACACACATAGTCATTGGTTCCTGCACACATTATTCATCCAAGATCCTCCTAATTATCAA
>JASDQU010374987.1:11870-24799 GCA_032191745.1 Picea mariana | reverse complement strand
ACAATAAAAGAGATGGGGGATTGAACTTCACTAGTTAGGGAAAGGGAGGGCCAAAAGTCGAGGGAATATTATATTAATATTCCTAAAAGCATAAAGTTGGGATAATTATTTTATCTTAAGTTCTAAAGTTGGGGACAATTGGACCAAAGTAACTTCCAATATGACAAGTGTCAATTTGGGGACATGCATTCATATCGTGGGGGACTTAGCTCATTTGGTCACTTTTCACGGGATTTTCTTACCGGCAGCGGGACCATCATTCTCACCATCACTTTCACGAGGAGTTTCATAGTGATTCCTTTCCACACTCAGTTATCTAGTCAATGATTCCATGACCATTTTCACTCATGCATTTCCGTTATCCTTGAGACAACCATTTCATCATTTCTGAGTCTGTTCCCATAACCATTTCCTGTTTGTGTACCTGGTTAGCTTGGCGCGGGATTGAAGAAGCGAGTTGTCAGGCCCATGAGCGATTCTCCAAGCATGAGAATTGTTGGGGATTGATTATTGAAGGTGTTAAAATGCATCTACAACGCTCTAAGACTTCCGGTCTGGCCTGTTGCTGAAGCCTTGGAAGGGAAGTGAGGCAACTGAGGGAATGTTGAGCAAAGAAGGGGCACACTTCCTTGGGTGGGACAGGCATGTGGGGAATGAGAGGTTGTAGGCTATTAGTTGAGTGAGCACCTGAGACAGAGTCTTTCCTATTGTCCATGAGCCTTAGCCTAGTTAGGAACCCTTTACCCTGGGTGGAGTTTAGTCCCAAATCGGGGGTGACTCATTGTTGAGAGTGATGAATAGTGTAGTCTAAGGTTGGGAGGTTTGTGGATGGTCTGTACGCATTTGGAGACAATATTTCTAAGTTAAGTACCAATCGTATCATAAAATGATATGCTGCTTTGTTAATTACATTCCTATGTTACGGTTTATCATATATGTGATTGTAATTTCTTGTATGTTTATGGGTAATTCCCTATATATTCTACATATATGTGGTTACTGTTATTTCATTATAAAGTCGTATATTATAGAATGTAATGTTTTGTTTATTTTTATATGTATAGCTTCTGCAAGAGTGTTGTATGCATATGTTTTAGTTGCATACAGTTTAAAGAGTAAATTTATGTGGTATAGCTCAGTTGACTACTACGTATGTTACTGTATGTTCCGTAGTAAGGGAACAAAAGTGTTCCCTAGAGTAGCATGGTCTGACCTGTATAAGCTGGGGATGTTACCGACTAGTGTTAGAGCATGAGAAGTTGCTCTGGAGTGGCGTCCCCCGACATGTGGGTGGTTGGGGGACCATTACAAAGGCCCTCCTATAGGCAATGGATTTGGAATCCCTACTCCCAGGTACTGCGAAAATGTTGGAAATTCATTCTTTTGATGTCCCTCTAATCTCCACAGGGTACACCACACCACTTCTCTTTTCTCCCTAATTTTATTCTGGTTCAATTGCACTGTCAATTTATTTAGATATTCTTTCATCTCCTCTATAGCTATATCTATATTCTTATACTAATTCTCTTCTAACCACATCGCTTATTGCAGTGGCTCTTCCTAGGTTTGAAATATTTATTGTCTCAATGTATATTTAAAGTGTGGTAACATAGAATTTATAAATAACTGTTTGTGATGCATGTCAGAAATGGGATACTTCACTTTACCTTTCAATGTCTTGAACTTATGATCAATGTCCCATACAGATTCTCCTAGTTTTTCTCTAACCTCAATCATCTCATTCATAAACTGATCCTTTGATTCTGGCCTCTGAAACTCAATGATCAATGCCTGGTTGATCTCTGATATTTTTCCTGGCACACCTTGTGGATTGTTTACTACTTGACTCGTATACCAATCCAGCGTGCGGTTTTTGAATGTTATTGCTAATTGCGCTACTTTTGTTGCCTCATCAATGATTCTTTTCGCTTCCCATATTCTCTCAAACATGAATAGGTTCTTTTCTAGGTCTTATGATCCATCCCCATGAAATTGTGGTAATTGTATCGTTGGATCTACACCTTCCATTGTTGATTATGTTGTACCTACTCCGTGTGGTACAACTATTTGTATACTTTTCTTCGGAATTGAACTTCCACTGGTGTTGCTACTAGTACTTCCACTTGTACCAATACATGTATTATTGTTGGTACTCCCACTTCTACCCTCACTTATATTCTAATCTCTTAGATTCTTCCAACTATCAGTCACTCATTCTTTAAACAACTCTTTCTTTATTGATGTGTTAATCATGCATGGGGTTGTAGGTTCTACGTTGATTTGGATTTGGACAGTGGTATATTCTTCCTCATTAGATCCTGCTCCTCTAGTCTTTATTTCATATGTGGCATGATGTATTTCTTCAATGTGCTCCACAACATGAATATCCTCTACCTCCTCCTCTTCACTCTCCAATCCTACCCTCTCGACTACTGCTCTTTTATTCTTATTGAGCTTATACCGGTAGGGTCTACCACTGCACGTTGTTCCTTCCTTCTGCATAATTTCCTGGATCTCCTCTTGGTCCATCATAATATGATCTTTCTCTTTACTGCGCTCTTCTCTATCCATCTCCCCCTCCATCTCATACCTTCCTCAATGTTTCCCCTAACTCTCCCATGCACGCAGGGTAGTTTAGTTGTCTGATTCCATGATTAATACCCCTTTATCATGCAATAATCTCTTGATCGAAGTGTACAATGACCTAATGTACCTTCCCCTTGGACCCTTATGAAAATCCTTCTCTGCTACACTATAAGACTTTGATGTATCTACTACAAACTCAGTGATATACCCCACTACAATGATGTCTATCTAGAAATCTACTAGACACGTGAAATTATTATTTACCCTTTTCAACCATATGATACTTTATTCTGTCCACTCCACTGATCCAAATCTATCCATTGGATGGGTATCTTTCAACTATATTATCCACTCCCGCAATAGCGTGGTAAAATAACTAAAGAAACTCTCATGTATTTTGTTGAATAAATATCTTTCCAAATATTGTCTTCGCTTAAACCTAGAGCTTCTGTTATCTTTACGAGAAAAATCTAGTTCCTGGACTGTCAACAACCTTTCAATATCCAATTTCATGGGGTTCCAACCTAAGAATATCCCATTTATTATTCCCTCACGCTATAATTCATGATACACCCCTCCCGATCTAATCTTCAGAGTTCCAACCAGCAACAGAACCATTGTTGGTTTCACTTTTATGCTAACCCAGGTTCTACTATAGGATTACCAAATTCCCTTCAACCATAGGCCCTTCTGGATCCACTCAGAGGCATTAGATCCACTCAACTAGTAACCCTTGAATACCCATATATTATGCTAACTCTAAGTCTTACCAATGACACATTATATGACCAACAGACTTCATTAACCATTATAGCCGCATGTGTTTCATGATAAATATTCATCGACTATACCATAAGCCTCAGATCTAGACGTTATCTATAACCTTCATTTAATTAGAGTTATTATGCAGTTTCCATTAGTTCATTCTTAGTGCACAATTCTATTTCCTTTGCCATTTAACATGTTCCTCATAAACTTACTAAATCAAATACAATCTAAAAAATTGCATGCATTCGCACAAAAGACAAATATAATGAGGTTCACCCTTCCCGTGGCTACGTCTACAGAGATTTGCCACTTATTCTCTTTACTCATGTTATTGCAAAATCTAGTTCTTTTCACTATAGATTCCTTCCTTCATTACATTCGATCTTCACAGATCACATCTTTCTCTCGACAATACACACTTCTAACAAACAAAAAATAACAACATTGATGACAATGACGATGATAACCCTCTTGTTTTCCTAATACATTCCACTTATGCAAAACTTGGGACAAATCCCTTACAAAAACCCTAACTCTAAGAACATTAGGTCTCTCTAATTCCTCCTTGAATTAATATCAGCTGGTCCTCGATCCAACCATTGCTCCAAGTCAGTGCTTGTCCACTTTCTAGCTGCTCCGCAACAGTTTGTCCACTTTGTAACTGTTTTTCTTGTTGTTGTTTTTTTCCTCTCTTTCCGGTGCTACTTTTCCTCTATTTCCGACACGCTTCCCCATTTTCTGGCACTCCCTTGATTCCTTAAAAAATTCCTTGATTCTCCCCAAAATTGGCTTGCATAAACAAATTGCTACAATTCTCTAGAAGCCTTATAAAATCCTTACAAATTAAACATTTTTACAATAATATTGCCAAACATTTTATGGTTGACATTTTAAGAATTAGGAAGATTTTTTAAGGTTCCTACACATTAAGATAAGTGTGGATCCTTAAAATTTTCATTGGACTACATTAAATAATAGGTTGTACGTTATATATCACAAGTCTATGACATGGCATATTTAATATATGTATATCAAATAATTTTGTATTTTTTAAAAATTAATAAACTCAACATTGTCCCTAAATTATAAGGATGTCGGGTTTGAGGGTTTAACACTTTCTTTTGTATTTTTCAAATCTCGGGATAGGATCATGTGACATATTTTTTTCTAATATCATTAAGGGAATGACCTTTTGTTATTTCAAATACTAATATATTTCAAGAAGAAAAAATAAACATTAAGACACAGTAATATTTTGTGTGTGTAGTTTTGAGGGGGACGAATTTATGTAGCATATTTAAAAATAACAGAAAAAAATGAAGACATTGAAAGGGATTAGGGAAAATGATGTTTTTTTTGTTTTTGATTTGTTTTATATTTTTTTATGAGGAAACATTTCATTCAAAAAATAAAAATATAATTTTATGAACTATTTAAATTTGGAAGAATTCTATGCATTCTATGTTTTGACCTCATCTGAATCGAGATAGCTAATCTTTCAAAATTTTAAAAATTTTGAATAATGAAATTGTTATTTTAATTTATAAATGGACTCAACACCCTCAAATACCCCTATTGATACAAGATTGCTCAATTTTAACATTCGATATGTTATTTCATGAATTCAAAATGATTCTTGTCTTAGTTTAGGCCAAAAATACCAATTTCCCTTCTTTGTATTCTGAATAACTAGAAAAAGACAAATTCATAGCACATTTAAAGTAGTGCTTTAAATTTATATAATTCAACAAATATAAAAATGGCATTTATAATAAAACCTACCTTGTAATTATAAATCCTCTATCAAAAAGGACTGAATACCAACAATAACAACCTATTTTGTTCATGTCCTCGTCAAATATAGCTAGAATAAGCAAGAAAACACATACATACTTTGGATAAGGGATGGAGAAAAGAGGTCGAGTGTAGGAGGAAACAAATGGAAAATAATCATGTTTTATTATGTTTTTTTAAACAAAGGAATTCTCACATATTAGTAATGTGCATGAATTATGAATATTCTCATGGTTTTGAACACTCAAACATTTTTGACAATATGCATGTTCTTTGCCCATAGATTAGAATCTACAAGGTGGGAAATGCGGAGGTGACAATGGTGATTATGTGGAGCTTCAAAAAGAGACAAAGAAATTAAAATAGCAATGTGTGCACATTCCTATATTGCAAGTGTGTTCTTCAAATTCATAGTGATCTTGCACTTTCATTGTAATGATTTTAAGAAACAACTTCATGTACCTAACCTTCTTGTCTTGGGAATACTAGATAACAAAATTTTTCATTAGTTTATTCAGAAAACATATTACAACACCTTATCCACCTTGCTATAAGGGATGAAGTTGATATTTTAAATACCCCTTCCTCCACAGTTTTAAAGACTTTTCTTCCTATGATATTGTACTTCATAGTTCTTCTCCTGGCCATGATGGATTACCATCTAATCATATTTATAGGTCCTTCTGATCAATAATTAGCATCAATACATTGGAACAACATCATAAAAAATCTTTTATTCAAAAAGACTAATATTAAAATAAATGAGAGAAGATTGACTCATAAGCACAAAATGATTTATTTTCGATTAGGAAAACTTATAAGGGTTTATTTTTTTGTGAAACAAGTAATCTATAATTTTTGTACCAAGTATGCACTTAACAGATTGTTCATAGGTACTCCATGTATGGTAACCTTTAGTACTTTATCTATTCACTTGCACCTTGAGAAAAAGACAGTCTTTCTCTTCCAGTTTGCTTATGCACTCTCTTTTTCTTCTCAATTTTAAGATCCTCTACCACATCAATGTTTCTACAGAATCAACTTTGACTTTGTGTTTAAATTTAAAATAAAATTGATACGCTTCATCATGGAAATGGTGTTATAATCAATTTATCTATCTAATATTAAAATACTCACTATCTTATTGCAAATTTTCTTTTATCTGCAACTTCATAAATAAATTTATGTATTCCTTAATATTATGATTCTCACTATCTTATTGCATTTTTGTAATGACCCTGATTGAATAAATGATTAAAGATTATTAAGTAAGATTTAATTAAAGTAATAATTGAGGATTAAATACGTAATAATAATCTAACTGAAGATCACATTTAATGACCCGTGACATAAATTTAAGAGATCAAAAAAAAAATGATATAACAAGAATTGCGTATGCATTAGAGGGTGGCGTATGCAGGGCAAGGAGCCCCGAAATCCCGAGATGATAAAATATTAATGAAGGGACGAAGGACGGAGGACAGGGGGTGGTTGTGAAGTAAATGCGTGAGTCAGCCGGGAGGAATAGGGGATGGGAAGAGGGGGATGTGCGCACCATTCGACGGGGATGGATGCTGCAGACTGTATTGGCAGAGACTATTGTGTTTTGCCGTGAGTAGAGAGCCTCTGGACGGTTATGTTTTGCTGTGAGCAGAGAGCCTCTGGACAGTTATGTTTTGTTGTGAGCAGAGAGCCTCTGGACGGTTTTGTTTTGCGGGGAGGCACTGAGTTGCTGTAGGTTTTGGGCACGGAGGGCCAGGATATCCATAGATATCCTGGAGCTAGGTAGTTTTCCTAGTTGGTAAGGAGGATAGTAGTTTTGGGCAGTTATTTTCCTTTTTGTGGCAGGGTTGAGCTGTGTAGCAGGTAGCAGGAAGGCAACAACAAGGCATAGAGACAACATAAATGAGCATCAGAACCAGGTACTTTGTTAAGTTATGTATTTATTCCTTTCTGTCATGAATTCAGTATTTATTGATAATCTAAGTTCCTGAAGTTGTTGTTATGAAAATCAATATTATGCTAAGAAGTTATTGTTTCAGTTTACTAAATAAAATGTTTATGAATCTTAATGATGTTTAGAAGTATATGGGCATTACATATGGTATCAGAGCATTAGTTCGAAATATGGGCCTAAGGGACAAAATACCAAACGATTAACTCCAGCCACGCTTAACCTATAAGAAACATACATTCAGTTTGACTAAATAGGACTGATACAGTGTGGTATCCAAGCTGTTAAGCACAAAAAAAAAAGAGAGAAGTCATAGCTTAATTTTTTTTTTCCTTGAGAAGCAATGCTGTTAATGAAGTTTCGGGTAGAATAGACACCTAAAACCGATGAAAATGTCATGGGAAGCTTCTATTGAAGGCTTGAAACTGGTAAGATTCAATGACTACATGAACCATACTAAATAAAATGCAAAAGACAATTGCGGGACCTTGAAAAGGCCTATTTCACCTCGAAATTACCTAAATGGGGGAAAACTGTCGATGCGCAGTCGAAAAAAGGAAATTTAGTGGACCTGTACCGCACAGGAACAGTGTGAACTATTTGCCTATATTAAGCCTCGATGATTGTAATAATGAACTATGGACCCATATAAATTTCAACCGTGCCAAGAGAGAAATTATAACACTACGTAATGTTTTGTGCAACTAATCGATTTTCCCAAAGAAGAGTTGTCTGTTACATGGGAGAACGGATCTGCGCTATCAGATCTCGGGTGAAATTCCGTCAGCAGTCAGATCTAGAAAAGTTGCGCGGGTTTTAAGTCCTAGCGTGCATAGGAGGAGTCCTGGAAGAGTCATCGGGAAATCTGAGTCATTGGGGTTTTGTTAAGTCTGAGAATCAAGACCTTGTGGTTCTCGAAATCTCGAGAACGGATCCTAACCGTTGATCTCAGCAGGACATGTGTTAGCATTTTGGGGAGGCGTCGGCATTTTTCCATCAGAGATTTTAGGAGTGTAGAACCGTTGCATAATGAAATCGCGATTCACGATTTTCTTATAGGATCGGAGCCATCCAAATAGTAGTGACGCGTGTCAGAAGATCCCGAAGAGTCGTGAAATCGGGATTTTCGGAGACGTGAGACTTGTGTAGGTTTAAATCGTTATATGCAATTTCCCAATCGGATCTGGACCATCCACTGTGCGTGACGCGTGTCAGGAGATCCCGAAGAGTCATGGATCGGGAAATCGAGGTTTTCGAAGACAAAGAAACCACGTCGCTGGGAATCGCGATCGACGATATCCCGATAGTGACATAAGCGTGGTGGGACCACTAGATTCATAATGGAGGACAGGTGTCTGTCATCTGGGAAGAGTCCAAAAATCCATGGGAAAATCCCGACACAATCACAGCCGTCCATCTGTGGGACAGGTGGCAACCATCGAAAACCATCGACGTTTGGCCCATCGAAAATCGGGAATCCCGGGGACATGATGTTTAAGCACTTTGAATTCGCGATCCGTGAAACCCTGATGAGTGGGGGCCATCTGTCATCACAGTAGAAGAGAAGGACAGAGGCGTAGTGGAGGCCAGCTATCAGCCAGCCAAGGAATCGCGATATCGGGATTTTCGAGGGCAAGGAATACTTGCATGATGGAGTCGCGATTCGCGATATCCCGATGAGAGTTATGAACCATCCATCAGCGAGGACGGGTGGCATGAGATCGTAACGAGTCGGTGTTTGGGGGCATTAGAGTTTCGAGGGTAAAGAAAATTTTTCAACTGGAAATCGCGATCCGCAATTTCCCGACGAGATCCGAGCCGTTCACGTTGAGGATGCGTGTTAGAGGATCTAAAGGAGTTTGGATTCAGCATTTCAAGGTTTTTGCATACATAGGAATCGTTGTATTAGAAGTCACAATTTCACGATACCCGATAGAGCTCACACGTACATCGTGGATCGAGGAATTGGGAATCCTAAGGACGTGCGCGTGTTGACATCACAAACGTCGAAACCCCGAATCCCGATAGGGTGATTAAAAGCCGCAGTCACGGAGGCAGGTCATATAGACCAAGGTATAGCCAGTACGGGCTAGCCCATAGAAATGGATCCCACCAGAAAATCGGGAATCGAGAGTCTGTGAGGACAAAGGTTCATGACAACGAAAGTCGCGAAACCCCGAATCCCGACAGGGAATAGGACTACGGTCACATAGGACAGGGTCACATGGGCCAGAGCATAGCTACGAGAGGGCTAAATCTAGAAGGGAGTGCACCGGTATATCAGTGATTTTGGATTCCATGGATAGAGGTACAAGGGTGTTGAAAACCCTGAAACCCGATAAACGGGATTCCTGTGGGAAAAATTTGGGTACGGCCCAAGGCAGAGGTCGTGAAGAAATGAGAAAGACCTGTGGGTCGTATACTGACCAGTGACTCCCTGGGAGATCCAAAGAGCCTCTTCGGCTCAGTTGATGAAATTGAACGATCCTATATACCCATTTAACAACATACATACACATATAATAACAGGCATTCACCGACAAATGAATTTGTAAATACAAATGAAATAAATTGAAGGTAGAACACCAAAATATGTACAGAGCTCGAATTACAAACAAATCAATTGGTTTCAAAGAGGAAATCACCATTCATTACCATAGTGTAAGGATGGTTTGTGCAATTTCTTAATTCGAATAACCCCACGTTCTTGATGAAGGTACTGAAACTGTGCACAACTAGCGGACTGAATCGTACCTCTTACCATAGTTGAGGGTGAGCTCCGCAATGTGTATAGACAGGGGGTTGATTCCCAATATTTCCGAGAGATTGGACTCCAGGTCCTGGATCTTGTCAGTGTCCACCTCAATATACTCTGTTTCTGCAAAACGAATCGGAGCATATACAACATTAACCAGCGCTAGTGAAGTGCTCAGAACGATGGTGAGGATGTGAGCCATGGCAAGGGAGATTCTGGAAACCTCTGAGCAGAGCAGAGGCAGAGCTATGATGGACAAAGACTGATGCGAGGCAAGTCCCAGCGGATGAGAAAGTGGGGCAGAGGAAGGACACGTAGAGAGTTTAAAGGCTGACAGATGTAGAAATTGGGGCTAGATACGAGGGAGCTTATGAAATCCAGATGAGCACGTGGAACCCATGCATGCACGAACCCTGGGGTATACACCCAATTATTTTATATATATAATATAAAGTGTTAAAAATAATTCAAGTAAATACAAATAAAGGTCATATTAATTAAGTTAATGAAAGGATAAATAGGTTGAATTAGTGTAATACGATTTTAAATTAATCATTTTAATAAGAGTAAGGTTAATCTATCTTAAGGTTGACTAATGATGTTGAGGCTTGGACAAGCGGGAAGGAGGTGGCATATGCACTAGGAAGGGATGAGTGAAGCACAAGGTTAATGTAGCTACAGGATAAGGGACCCAATAATCCTTCTCGCAAGGGTAAAGAAACCAAGCTTAGATGCTTAATCCTAACCCAAACCTAGCCAATTCCCCTGATGGAGTAATGTCTGTTTACAAACAAGTAAAGAAAACTTACACCCAACCTTGTTTCTAAGTTTAAGTAGCACCAATTTGAAACATCCTGGAACTCACCCTGATAACTTTGGGGTGATGCAGGCTAAGTCGTACAAGATGGTCAAGACTTGAAGGGGTCGAGGCAGGGGAGCGTCGTCACAGGCACCACCGACGCCACCCACACCACCAACACCATCAGCACCAGCGCCACCATCACCCGAACTAGCCCTCATACTGTGCTCGTTGGAAGCCATTAACGAAACTTTAAAGGGGCGCCAACCAGCAGGGACTGAAGTGGAACCCCCACCATCTGGAATGGGTAATCTAGAACCATCAAGGAACTCAAGGGGATAATTTCCACCTGAATACATCATGCAAGAATTGCAGAAGATCAAACTTTCGGAGTTTGCCGGAGGTCGCGCCAGTGAACGCGCGGAAGCATGGTTGGAAGGCATGACAAGGTGTTTTCCCTTAAGGGACTATGCGTCCAACTCGAAGGCAAATATCTCAATTTTTCAGTTAAGAGATAGTGCCTTGAACTGGTGGGGAAATTTGGAAAGACAACTACACTTTACCCCAGACACAGTATCTTGGGAACTTTTCAAGGAGAGGTTCCGAAGGAAGTATCTACTAGCATACTACGAGGAACAACAAGTAGGGGCATTTCATGCCTTAGTACAAGGAAACAAGACTGTAGAAGAATATGAGATCAGGTTTATGGAACTAGTCAAGTATGTTTCATATATGGACAATGACCAGCGACAGGCAGAGCGCTTCGTTTATGGATTGAACCTGAAGATAAGAGCTATGGTGTGTATGTGGAAACCATCTTCAGTGGCGGAGGAAGTAGAGAATGTGTGTTACGTAGAAGAACACATGAACTTAACAGGGAGTACAAGATTGGCATTTTCGCATCGCCCGGGATTCGCAGGAAAGACCCCAAGGACATTTACTAAGGGAGGGGGATCAAGGCCACCACCTTATGGTAACAGGTTCGTGCCAAGGACAGTAGCTGCAGGGATTTCAATAGCAACTAGTGCAACATCTCGTTCATCACCAATGGTGCAAATAGGTCCACGACCATCTCGAGGAGCACCTAGTAGGGGCAGGGGTTCCAAGGGAAGGAACTCGTTTAGGAATTAGTCAAATAACAGTGCACCGGTTCAATCTCGTATTGCCTGTTGGAGATGCGAAGGACCCCATTACGAGTGGGACTGTCTAGAGTTACAATCAGGGTTTGTGCATAGAGAAGGAAAGGCACTAATGGGGAGGTCAAGTGGCAACCATCAGATTTACGCGACGGTTAATAACTGCCAGGCCGAACATCAATCCACAGTAGTAGAATCCTCAGGTACGCTAAATCATGTTAATGTTAAGATTTTGTTTGATTCTGGTGCGACAGATAGTTTCATTTCACCTTCTGCATTAAAAAGAAGTGGGTTGGCAGCCTACGAGCACGATGACTTTAAACAAGTCGAGATGGCTTCGGGGGGAAAAAAAGCTGTAGGACCTAGTGTCGATAATTGTATAGTAGACCTAGGAGTGTGCACTACCAGGTTGAAGGTATACGTCACTGCTCTTGGAACATACGACTTAATCATTGGAATGGATTGGTTAGCAGCTCACCGAGCTTTGGTAGATTGTTTCGCCAAGAAGGTACTTTGTATTAATGATGAAGGAAGACCAATAGAGATCCAAGGTGTACAGAGAAAAGTGTCATTACTCTTTATATCAACTATGAAGGTCAAGTGATGCTTGAGACAAGGGTGTCGACTTTATGTAGTGGAAGCAGTGAATGAAAGGAAGGGACCCTCATTGGGTCAGTACCCAGTTTTGTCGGAATTCCAGGATGTTTTTCTGAACGAGTTACCAGGGTTACCTCTGGAGAGGGAGCTTGATTTTACTATTGAGCTAAAACCCGGTGCTGAACCAATATCCAAGACTCTGTATTGAATGATAGCATCAAAACTTTGTGAATTGCAAATACAGTTGAAGGAGTTACTAGACCTAGGGCTAGTAAGGCCCAGTGTCTCGCCTTGGGGCGCACCAGTAATTTTTGTAAAGAAGAAGGATGGATCCTTATGACTGTGTATAGAATACAGGGACTTGAACCGTGCCACAGTGAAAAATAGGTACCCAATGCCACGAATAGATGACCTCTTCGATCAGATGAAAGGAGCAGCGGTATTCTCAAAGATCGATTTGCGATCTGGGTATCATCAGTTAAGGATTAAGGAAGGTGATATCCCAAAAACTGCCTTTCGAACTCGGTTTGGACATTACGA
>JASDQU010374987.1:0-11850 GCA_032191745.1 Picea mariana | reverse complement strand
TTCCTAGGCTGGAAATATTTATTGTCTCAATGTATATTTAAAGTGTGGTAACATAGAATTTATAAATAACTGTTTGTGATGCATGTCAGAAATGGGATACTTCACTTTACCTTTCAATGTCTTGAACTTATGATCAATGTCCCATACAGATTCTCCTGGTTTTTTTCTAACCTCAATCATCTCATTCATAAACTGATCCTTTGATTCCGGCCTCTGAAACTCAATGATCAATGCCTGGTTGATCTCTGATATTGTTCCTGGCACACCTTGTGGATTGTTTACTACTTGACTCATATACCAATCCAGGGTGTGGTTTTTGAATGTTATTGCTAATTACGCTACTTTTGTTGCCTCATCAGTGATTCTTTTCGCTTCCCATATTATCTCAAACATGAATAGGTTTTTTTCTAGGTCTTATGATCCATCCCCATGAAACTGTGGTAATTATATCGTTGGATCTACACCTTCCATTGTTGATTATGTTGTACCTACTCCGTGTGGTACAACTATTTGTATACTTTTGTTCGGAATTGAACTTCCACTGGTGTTGCTACTAGTACTTCCACTTGTACCACTACATGTATTATTGTTGGTACTCCCACTTCTACCCTCACTTATATTCTAATCTCTTAGATTCTTCCAATTGTCAGTCACTCGTTCTTTAAACAACTCTTTCTTTATTGATGTGTTAATCGTGCATGGGGTTGTAGGTTCTACGTTGATTTGGATTTGGACAGTGGTATATTCTTCCTCATTAGATCCTGCTCCTCTAGTCTTTATTTCATATGTGGCATGATGTATTTCTTCAATGTTCTCCACAACACGAATATACTCTACCTCCTCCTCTTCACTCTCCAATCCTACCCTCTCGACTACTGCTCTTTTATTCCTATTGAGCTTATACTGGTAGGGTCTACCACTGCACGTTGTTCCTTCCTTCTACATAATTTTCTGGATCTCCTCTTGGTCCATCATAATATGATCTTTCTCTTTACTGTGCTCTTCTCTATCCATCTCCCCCTCCATCTCATACCTTCCTCAATGTTTCCCCTAACTCTCCCATGCACGCAGGGTAGTTTAGTTTTCTGATTCCATGATTAATACCCCTTTATCATGCAATAATCTCTTGATTGAAGTGTACAATGACCTAATGTACCTTCCCCTTGGACCCTTATGAAAATCCTTCTCCGCTACACTATAAGACTTTGATGTATCTACTACAAACTCAGTGATATACCCCACTACAATGATGTCTATCTAGAAATCTACTAGACACGTGAAATTATTATTTACCCTTTTCAACCATATGATACTTTATTCTATCCACTTCACCGATCCAACTCTATCCATTGGATGGGTATCTTTCAACTATATTATCCACTCCCACAATAGCGTGGGAAAATAACTAAAGAAACTCTCATGTATTTCGTTGAATAAATATCTTTCCAAATATTGTCTTGGCTTAAACCTAGAGCTTCTGTTATCTTTATGGGAAAAATCTAGTTCTTGGACTGTCAACAACCTTTCAATATCCAATTTCATGGGGTTCCAACCTAAAAATATCCCATTTACTATTACCGCACGCTATAATTCATGATACACCCCTCCCGGTCTAATCTTGTGAGTTCCAACCAGCAACAGAACCATTGTTGGTTTCACTTTTATGCTAACCCAGGTTCTACTATAGGATTACCAACTTCCCTTCAAACATAGGCCCTTCTGGATCCACTCAGAGGCATTAGATCCACTCAACTAGTAACCCTTGAATACCCATATATTATGCTAACTCTAACTCTTACCAATGAAACATTATATGACCAACAAACTTCATTAACCATTATAGCCGCATGTGTTTCATGATAAATATTCATCAACTATACCATAAGCCTCAGATCTACACGTTATCTATAACCTTCATTTAATTAGAGTTATTATGCAGTTTCCATTAGTTCATTCTTAGTGCACAATTCTATTTCCTTTGCCATTTAACATGTTCCTCATAAACTTACTAAATCAAATACAATCTAAAACACTGCACGCATTCGCACAAAAGACAAATATAATGAGTTTCACCCCTCCCGTGGCTACGTCTACAAAGATTTGCCACTTCTTCTCTTTACTCATGTTATTGCAAAATCTAGTGCTTTTCACTATAGATTCCTTCCTTCATTACATTCGATCTTCACAGATCACATCTTTCTCTCGACAATACACACTTCTAACAAACAAAAAATAACAACAATGATGACAATGACGATGATAACCCTCTCGTTTTCCTAATACATTCCACTTATGCAAAACTTGGGACAAATCCCTTACAAAAACCCTAACCCTAAGAACATTAGGTCTCTCTAATTCCTCCTTGAATTAATATAAGCTGGTCCTCGATCCAACCATTGCTGCAAGTCAGTGCTTTTCCACTTTCTAGCTGCTCCACAACAGTTTGTCCACTTTGTAACTGTTTTTCTTGTTGTTGTTTTTTCCTCTCTTTCCGGTGCTACTTTTCCTCTATTTCTGACACGCTTCCCCATTTTCTGGCACTCCCTTGATTCCTTGAAAAATTCCTTGATTCTCCCCAAAATTGGCTTGCACAAACAAATTGCTACAATTCTCTAGAAGCCTTATAAAATCCTTACAAATTAAACATTTTTACAATAATATTGCCAAACATTTTATGGTTGACATTTTAAGAATTAGGAAGATTTTTTAAGGTTCCTACACATTAAGATAAGTGTGGATCCTTAAAATTTTCATTGGACTACATTACATAATAGGTTGTACGTTATATATCACAAGTCTATGACATGGCATATTTAATATATGTATATCAAATAATTTTGTATTTTTAAAAAATTAATAAACTCAACATTGTTCCTAAATTATAAGGATGTCGGGTTTGAGGGTTTAACACTTTCTTTTGTATTTTTCAAATCTCGGGATAGGATCATGTGACATATTTTTTTCTAATATCATTAAGGGAATGACCTTTTGTTATTTCAAATATTAATATATTTCAAGAAGAAAAAATAAACATTAAAACACAGTAATATTTTGTGTGTGTAGTTTTGAGGGGGACGAATTTATGTAGCATATTTAAAAATAACAGAAAAAATGAAGACATTGAAAGGGATTAGGGAAAATGATGTTTTTTTTGTTTTTGATTTGTTTTATATTTTTTTATGAGGAAACATTTTATTCAAAAAATAAAAATATAATTTTACGAACTATTTAAATTTGGAAGAATTCTATGCATTCTATGTTTTGACCTCATCTGAATCAAGATAGCTAATCTTTCAAAATTTGAAAATTTTGAATAATGAAATTGTTATTTTAATTTATAAATGGACTCAACACCCTCAAATACCCCTATTGATACAAGATTGCTCAATTTTAACATTCGATATGTTATTTCATGAATTCAAAATGATTCTTGTCTTAGTTTAGGCCAAAAATACCAATTTCCCTTCTTCGTATTCTAAATAACTAGAAAAAGACAAATTCATAGCACATTTAAAGTAGTGCTTTAAATTTATATAATTCAACAAATATAAAAATGGCATTTATAATAAAACCTACCTTGTAATTAGAAATCCTCTATCAAAAAGGACTGAATACCAACAATAACAACCTATTTTGTTCATGTCCTCGTCAAATATAGCTAGAATAAGCAAGAAAACACATACATACTTTGGATAAGGGATGGAGAAAAGGGGTCGAGTATAGGAGGAAACAAATGGAAAATAATCATGTTTTATTATGTTTTTTTAAACATAGGAATTCTCACATATTAGTAATGTGCATGAATTATGAATATTCTCATGGTTTTGAACACTCATACATTTTTGACAATATGCATGTTCTTTGCCCATAGATTAGAATCTACAAGGTGGGAAATGCGGAGGTGACAATGGTGATTATGTGGAGCTTCAAAAAGAGACAAAGAAATTAAAATAGCAATGTGTGCACATTCCTATCTTGCAAGTGTGTTCTTCAAATTCATAGTGATCTTGCACTTTCATTGTAATGATTTTAAGAAACAACTTCATGTACCTAACCTTCTTGTCTTGGGAATACTAGATAACAAACTTTTTCATTAGTTTATTCAGAAAACATATTACAACACCTTATCCACCTTGCTATAAGGGATGAAGTTGATATTTTAAATACCCCTTCCTCCACAGTTTTAAAGACTTTTCTTCCTATGATATTGTACTTCATAGTTCTTCTCCTGGCCATGATGGATTACCATCTAATCATATTTATAGGTCCTTCTGATCAATAATTAGCATCAATACATTGGAACAACATCATAAAAAATCTTTTATTCAAAAAGACTAATATTAAAATAAATGAGAGAAGATTGACTCATAAGCACAAAATGATTTATTTTCGATTAGGAAAACTTATAAGGGTTTATTTTTTTGTGAAACAAGTAATCTATAATTTTTGTACCAAGTATGCACTTAACAGATTTTTCATAGGTACTCCATGTATGGTAACCTTTAGTACTTTATCTATTCACTTGCACCTTGATAAAAAGACAGTCTTTCTCTTCTAGTTTGCTTATGCACTCTCTTTTTCTTCTCAATTTTAAGATCCTCTACCACATCAATGTTTCTACAGAATCAACTTTGACTTTGTGTTTAACTTTAAAATAAAATTGATATGCTTCATCTTGGAAATGGTGTTATAATCAATTTATCTATCTAATATTAAAATACTCACTATCTTATTGCAAATTTTCTTTTATCTGCAACTTCATAAATAAATTTATCTATTCCTTAATATTATGATTCTCACTATCTTATTGCATTTTTGTAACGACCCTAATTGAATAAATGATTAAAAATTATTAAGTAAGATTTAATTAAAGGAATAATTGAGGATTAACTACGTAATAATAATCTAACTGAAGATCACATTTAATGACCTGTGACATAAATTTAAGAGATAAAAAAAAAATGATATAACAGGAATTGCGTATGCATTAGAGGGTGGCATATGCAGGGAAAGGAGCCCAGAAATCCTGAGATGATAAAATATTAATGAAGGGATGAAGGACGGAGGACAGGGAGGTGGTTGTGAAGTAAATGCGTGAGTCAGCCGGGAGGAATAAGGGATGGGAAGAGGGGGATGTGCGCACCATTCGACGGGGATGGATGTTGCGGACTGTATTGGCTGAGCCGGCTGTATTGGCGGAGACTATTGTGTTTTGTCGTGAGTAGAGAGCCTCTGGACGGTTATGTTTTTCTGTGAGCAGAGAGCCTCTGGATAATTATGTTTTGCTGTGAGCAGAGAGCCTCTGGACGGTTGTGTTTTGCGGGGAGGTACTGAGTTGCTGGAGGTTTTGGGCACGGAGGGCCAGGATATCCGTAGATATCCTGGAGCTAGGTAGTTTTCCTAGTTGGTAGGGAGGATAGTAATTTTGGGCAGTTATTTTCCTTTTTGTGGCAGGCTTGAGCTGTGTAGCAAGTAGCAGGAAGGCAACAACAAGGCACAGAGACAACATAAATTAGCATCAGAACCAGGTACTTTGTTAAGTTATGTATTTATTCCTTTCTATCATGAATTCTGTATTTATTGATAATCTAAGTTCCTGAAGTTGTTGTTATGAAAATCAATATTATGCTAAGAAGTTATTGTTTCAGTTTACTAAATAAAATGTTTATGAATCTTAATGATGTTTAGAAGTATATGGGCATTACATATGGTATCAGAGCATTAGTTCAAAATCTGGGCCTAAGGGCCAAAATCCCAAACGATTAACTCGAGCCACGCTTAACCTATAAGAAACACACATTCAGTTTAACTAAATAGGACTGATATAGTGTGGTATCCAAGCTGTTAAGCACAAAAAAAAAAGAGAGAAGTCATAGCTTAATTTTTTTTTCCTTGAACAATGCTGTTAATGAAGTTTTGGGTAGAATAGACACCTGAAACAGATGAAAATGTCATGGGAAGCTTCTATTGAAGGCTTGAAACTGGTAAGATTCAATGACTACATGAACCATACTAAATAAAATTCAAAAGACAATTGCGGGACCTTGAAAAGGCCTATTTCACCTCGAAATTACCTAAATGGGGGAAAATTGTCGATGCGCAGTCGGAAAAAGGAAATTTAGTGGACTTGTACCGCACATGAACAGTGTGAACTATTTGCCTATATTAATCCTCGATGATTGTAATAATGAACTATGGACCCATATAAATTTCAACCGTGCCAAGAGAGAAATTTTAACACTACGTAATGTTTTGTGCAACTAATCGATTTTCCCAAAGAAGAGTTGTCTGTTACATGGTAGAACGGATCTACGCTGTCAGATCTCGGGAGAAATCCTGTCAACAGTCAGATCTAGAAAAGTTGTGCGGGGTTTAAGTCCTAGCGTGCATAGGAGGAGTCCCGGAAGAGTCATCGGGAAATCTGAGTCATTGGGGTTTTGTTAAGTCTAAGAATCAAGACCTTGTGGTTCTCGAAATCCCGAGAACGGATCCTAACCGTTGATCTCAGCAGGACACGTGTTAGCATTTTGGGGAGGCATCGCCATTTTTCCATCAGAGATTTTAGGAGTGTAGAACTGTTGCATAATGAAATCGCGATTCACGATTTTCTGATAGGATCGGAGCCATCCAAATAGTAGTGACGCGTGTCAGAAGATCCCGAAGAGTCGTGAAATTGGGATTTCCGGAGACGTGAGACTTGTGCAGGTTTAAATCATGATACGCAATTTCCCAATCGGATCTGGACCATCCACTATGCGTGATGCGTGTCAGGTGATCCCGAAGAGTCATGGATCGGGAAATCGGGGTTTTCGAAGACAAAGAAACCACGTCGCTGGGAATCACGATTGGCGATATCCCGACAGTGACATAAGCGTGGTGGGACCACTAGATTCATAATGGAGGACAGGTGTCCGTCATCTGGGAAGAGTCGAGAAATCCATGGGAAAATCTCGACACAATCACAGCCGTCCATCTGTGGGATAGGTGGCAACCGTCGAAAACCATCGGCGTTTGGCCCATCGGAAATCGGGAATCCTGGGGACATGATGTTTAAGCACTTTGAATTCACAATCCGTGAAACCCCGATGAGTGGGGGCCAGCTGTCATCACAATAGAAGAGAAGGACAAAGGCGTAGTGGAGGCCAACTATCAGCCAACCAAGGAATCGGGATATCGAGATTTTCGAGGGCAAGGAATACTTGCATGATGGAGTCACGATTCGCGATATCCCGATGAGAGTTATGAACTGTCCATCGGCGAGGATGCGTGGCATGAGATCCTAATGAGTCGGTGTTTGGGGGCATCAGAGTTTCGAGGGTAAAGAAAATTTTGCAACAGGAAATCGCGATCCGCGATTTCCCGACGAGATCCGAGCCATTCACGTTGAGGATGCGTGTTAGAGGATCTAAAGGAGTCAGGATTCATCATTTCAAGGTTTTTGCATACATAGGAATCGTTGTATTAGAAGTCACAATTTCGCGATACCCGATAGAGCTCACACGTACATTGTGGATCGGGGAATTGGGAATCCTAAGGACGTGCGCACATTGACATCAAAAACACCGAAACCCCCAATCCTGATAGGGTGATACAAAGCCGCAGTCATGGAGGTAAGTCATATAGACCAAGGTATAGCCAGTAGGGGCTAGCCTATAGAGATGGATCCCACCGGAAAATCGGGAATTGAGAGTCTGTGAGGACAAAGGTTCGTGACAACGAAAGTCGCGAAACCCCGAATCCCGACAGGGAATAGGACTACGGTCACATAGGACAGGGTCACATGGGCCAGAGCGTAGCTACGAGAGGGATAAATCTAGAAGGGAGCGCACCGGCATATCGGGGATCGTGGATTCCATGGATAGAGGTATAAGGGTGTTGAAAACCCCGAAACCCGATAAACGAGATTCCTGTGGGAAAATTTTGGGCATGGCCCAAGGCAAAGGCCGTGAAGAAATGAGAAAGACCTGTGGGTCGTATACTGATCAGTGACTCCCGGGGAGATCCAAAGAGCCGCTTCGGCTCGGTTGATGAAATTGAACGATCCTATATACCCATTTAACAACATACATACACATATAATAACAGGCATTCACCGACGAATGAATTTGTAAATACAAATGAAATAAATTGAAGGCAGAACACCAAAATCTGTACAGAGCTGGAATTACAAACAAATCATTTGGTTTCAAAGAGGAAATCACCATTCATTACCATAGCGTAAGGATGGTTTATGCAATTTCTTAATTCGAATAACCCCGCGTTCTTGATGAAGGTACTGAAATTGTGCACAACTAGTGGACTGAATCGTACCTCTTACCATAGTTGTGGGTGAGCTCTGCAATGTGTATAGACAGGGGGTTGATTCCCAATATTTTTGAGAGACTGGACTCCAGGTCCTAGATCTTGTCAGTGGCCACCTCAATATACTCTGTTTCTACAAAATGAATCGGAGCATATACAACATTAACCAGCGCTAGTGAAGTGCTCAGAACAATGGTGAGGATGTGAGCCATGGCAAGGGAGATTCTGGAAACCTCTGAGCAGAGAAGAGGCAGAGCTATGACGGACAAAGACTGATGCGAGGCAAGTCCCAGCGGATGAGAAAGTGGGACAGAGGAAGGATGCATAGAGAGTTGAAAGGCTGACAGATGTAGAAATTGGGGCTAGATACGAGGGAGCTTATGAAAGCCAGATGAGCACATGGAACCCATGCATGCACGAACCCTGGGGTATACACCCAATTATTTAATATATATAATATAAAGTGTTAAAAATAATTCAAGTAAATACAAATAAAGGTCATATTAATTAAGTTAATGAAAGGATAAATAGGTTGAATTAGTGTAATACGATTTTAAATCAATCATTTTAATAAGAGTAAGGTTAATCTGTCTTAAGGTTGACTAATGATGTTGAGGCTTGGACAAGCGGGAAGGAGGTGGCATATGCACTAGGAAGGGATGAGTGAAGCACAAGGTTAACGTAGCTATAGGATAAGGGACCCAATAATCCTTCTCACAAGGGTAAAGAAACCAAGCTTAGATGCTTAATCCTAACCCAAACCTAGCCAATTCCTCTGATGGAGTAATGTCTGTTTACAGACAAGTAAAGAAAACTTACGCCCAACCTTGTTTCTAAGTTTAAGTAGCACCAATTTGAAACATCTTGGAACTCACCCTGATAACTTTGGGGTGATGCAGGCTAAGTCGTACAAGATGGTAAAGACTCAAAGGGGTCGAGGCAGGGGAGCATCGTCACAGGCACCACCGACGCCACCCACACCACCGACACCATCAGCACCAGCACCACCATCGCCCGAACTAGCCCTCATACTGCGCTCGTTGGAAGCCATTAACGAAACTTTAAAGGGGTGCCAACCAGCAGGGACTGAAGTGGAACCCCCACCATCTAGAACGGGTAATCCAAAAGCATCAAGGAACTAAAGGGGAGAATTTCCACCTGAAGACATCATGCAAGAATTGCAGAAGATCAAACTTCCGGAGTTTTCTGGAGGTCGCGCCAGTGAACGCATGGAAGCATGGTTGGAAGACATGACAAGGTGTTTTTCCTTAAGGGACTATGCATCCAACTCAAAGGCAAATATCGCAATTTTTCAGTTAAGAGATAGTGCCTTGAACTAGTGGGAAAATTTGGAAAGAGAACTACACCTTACCCTTGACACAGTATCTTGGGAACTTTTCAAGGAGAGGTTCCGAAGGAAGTATCTACTAGCATACTACGAGGAACAACAAGTAGGGGCATTTCATGACTTAGTACAAGGAAACAAGACTGTAGAAGAATATGAGATTACGTTTATGGAACTAGTGAAGTATGTTTCGTATATGGACAATGACCAGCGACAGGCAGAGCGCTTCGTTTATGGATTGAACACGAAGATAAGAGCTATGGTGTGGATGTGGAAACCATCTTCAGTGGCAGAGGAAGTAGAGAATGTGTGTTACGTAGAAGAACACATGAACTTAACAGGGAGTACAAGATTGGCATTTCCGCATCGCCCAAGATTCGTAGGAAAGACCCCAAGGACATTGTAAGGTAGCTAGAGAGGTAGTGGGGGCGCCCAGAGGGCCCATAGTGATAATAGTGGAGGTCATTCAATGTAAGGTGGANCCTCTAGAATGTTCTTAGGTGATGGTAGCACTATATAAAGGGGTTCAAGCAATGTAAAGAGACATGAAGAGAATTATTGTATTTGGAGCACTAGTTCAATAGGAGGATGCCCCCTCGAAGAGGCAAGTGAACAGGAGAGGATCCCTTCCGTAATAGGATCCATTGTATGGTGTTGCCCTACCTCAAGGGTTTCTATAATAAAGTTGTGGTTTTCTATATGGTTTCATAGATCTTGTGTGGTGATTGTATTCATATATATTTGGATCTATTGTAATATTTTTTATTCAGGTATTTGGTTCTTAACAATTGGTATCAAAGCACTTTCCTTGGCCGGAGTTGTGGGCAATTTTTTTTTATTTTTGCAATTTTTTTTTCAAAGAAGCAAAAATAGGGCCACGACATTCCATACATTTTAAATATATTTTTGTGCAACAATTGTAGAAAAGGGTTGTATATCTTAGTTCCTCTCATAAAATCACCCAATTTGAAAAAAAAAAATCATCCAAAACGGAGTCCGGAAGGTCAAGATATTGAGGTTTTAAAATCTGCAATTTTTCAGGGTTTTTCTGCGGACGGCGGCGGGATTTGTTTTTATTTATGTAGCATTTGGAGGCCGAATTTGCCCAAATAAATTACAGATCTGGGTTCCTCTCACAATTTCACCTAATTTCAAAAAAAAAATCAGCCGAAACGGAGTCCGAGAAGTGAAGTTATGAGCATTTTAACTTCAGCAGTTTTTTAGGGTTTTTTCAGAAAAAACTGTGATTTTTTGTGGTAACTTATTGTTCTATTTTTTTTGGGTTTTTTCGTGACGGCTGCGGGACCGAAGGGCTCATAGGGTGCTCATATGGCTATTTCTTTTCAAAACCTGAAAGAAAATCTTGAATCATTCAAAGCCCAATCGGATGCTAGATTGGATGTGTTAGCACAAGGCCTCACAGACAGCCTCACAAATATCATCACAGATGGCCTCAATGATAGTTTTCGTAGTATTCAAGATTCATTGAATAACATGGATGAGAGATTTCTTATGGAGGGCCTCAAGGATGAATATAATCAAGAAATATATGCTTGGTATGATTTTGAGGATGATTGTGATGATTGGTATATGGATAGTTGTCATTTCTGGGATGACAACCACTTCGATATTTTATTTGATGACTCCACTCCACCTTCTGTAGAGAAAATCAATGTCCCACATCAAGAACTAGTTACCAGCGTTCAGTCTGCATATTCTACAGTGGCATTATTCCTTCCAGATTCTGCTACGACCATTTTCCACTATGTGGATGGATCTTATTATTTGGATCCACATGATAGGTGTCAGTCTTTGGAGCATCATTTAGAGTTGGTTATTGGGTTCCAAAATCTTCCACGGGGAGTTCACATGAGCACTTGGACATGGGACCTGGGCTTAGAATGGTGGTTGGACTACTTCAGCATGGTGGCTTTCCTTTCTACATGGGACCTTGGTTCTTCAGTCTTCTTCAACATTATGGTTCACAATTATCCATGGGACCCTCGTATATGGTTGTACATCAAGCGTTGAGGACAACGCTTTCATAAGGGGAATGGAATGTAAGGTAGCTAGAGAGGTAGTGGGGGTGCCCAGAGGGCCCATAGTTATAATAGTGGAGGTCATTCAATGTAAGGTGGACTAGGTCCACTATATTATTAAATAAGGCCCACTATGGTAGTTAGATATAATAAATGGGTAATTAG